>JAQJVL010005053.1:0-38683 GCA_035578905.1 Stictocephala bisonia
ACAAACTATTATCATGTAACACAAATAGACTTCTGTCGATACAAAGAGAAGATGCCTTATTTGTGTACAGTAAAGTATGTGTGAAAAGTCGGGAAATTAAAATGATTGAGAGTTGAATTGGTGAAGAGGGTGAGGTCCACATGTAACATTTTACATCTAAAAAAAGCTAGACTATACCTACATTGTGTGTGTTTGAAATGTCTACTTATTTTTAGAAATTTATCCAAGTTTTTCAAAATAGGCATTCGTCCTGGTATAGATTCCAGCACAGCTAACTCACAGACACAACAAGGTTTAGTTTACTATAGACAAAACCTTCTGTTTTAATTATAGTTACAGTAAACATTTGCTGTATGGGTTTGGACCGTTGTCCCTTAACAACGTACGTACTAAAAATAATGCCATTGGCGTAGATAGAATACGAAGAAAAAATAGAAGATCTACGCTATAATCTTACTCCAATCTTAAACTTCTTAAAGATTCCACTAACTATTTTTAGTCCTCTATGAATAACATATTGTGAGAACGTTAAGCTTCAGACTGTACTTAGTATCAGAGGCACACTGAATATGTGTCATGTGTAGTAAAATTCTGTTGAAGTAATCTCTTTGTATGTAACTGTCACTTTCATTTCCATTGTCTGTTGTTTGTTTTTTGTTTGTGTTTTAGATTTCAGTGTTGGTCATTGAGCATCAATTCATAAAGTTAGTAATTTAGTAAATTAATAATTTTATTAGCTTTAGATGAATGTTGTAGACTTACTGTCTCACTTGATTATTTTTTAATGGAAGTAAATTTATTGCCGGCGTTCATTTGATCAAGTCTGATAATTAAGTAATTTTTAGACCAGCCAGTTAAAGTTTCACAACTACTGAAGAGTAGTTAGGCTTTCCCAAATTTGAATCAGTATTTACTACTGGATCAAGCTGTTTATAATGGGAATATGACAGTATATTAAACTATTATAGGCCTAAGGCAAATATGTAACATTTTACTTTAACCCTCGATCCGGTCACTATATTTTTCAGTATTGGGTCGCGATTTTTGGCCAATTTGTAAGATGTTTTTATAAAATTCATAAAAATAAGTAAATTGTAATAAAACTACTTGTTTATGGTATAAAAAGGATCTCAAGAATATAGGCTACCAGATAATGTATAAAAACTTAACCTAAAGATATTTTTGATTTTTTTATGGTACGTTACTTTGGAATTTTTTTTTCATAAGTCGCGAAAGGGGGTGGGGGTACCCATTGGATACAATGTTGTGATAGTAAATGTTTAAACGTGAGATAGCAAAAATGTCCTAAATTTTATCTAGTTTCAGAAAATATATACATTATATAAGTTTAGAAGTATACAATATGTCTTTGGATTCAATACAAAAACCTAAAGATTTGTTGCCACGGTAACAGCAACATTCAAAAATATTTTATAAATTTTCTATTAACACTACAAAGTTTATTTATATACTAAAATTTAGCTAGAAACATGCTCTATAAAATAATATACGACCTGACACATCAAAAAGATTTATAACGGATAATTACAACAGAAAAACCAAGTATTTACCGCGAGTGCAAACAAACAACGAATCGTACAAAGCGTCCAATATGGCGACAACATGAATTCAATAGCTACTTTCACAAAGCCGTGTAAATTATCGATTTAAAATAACCTACTATTAAGTTATACAGAATTATTCGATGTTTAACGTAGTTTCCGAATAGATCAAAATCATTGCCGTAGCTTATCATATGCGCAGTCATGAGCTGGTTAGCGAAGCGTGGCGTGAAGTTCGCAATTGCGAACTTGCGCGTTTTAGCAACGCCAAAACAGTTCGCAAATGCGAACTTGCCCGGATCGAGGGTTAAAATAAAGCTAGCCTATACATTTGTCTGTTTGAAATATCTACTTATTTTTAGTAGTTTATCCTAGTTTTTCAAAATATGTACTATGCCTAGTCTAGTTTCCAGCACAGCTGACTACAGGGTTAACTCTAGATCCAAAACGTTCAGCGCTGCCCCTTGTTTAGTAAGTGCCCCTTGGGCGTCTTTCGAAAGTGTGCAACACCCCTCTTCTCCTAACTGCATATTACGGGTTGGTTTTCCCTCATTTATGTTATGGGGTAGCAAAAATACACAGACTAAGCTTTTGTTTAGGCTCCTAAAGAAAGCCGTAAGAGCAGTGTTCAAACTAAAGTATCGAGACTCCTGCAAGAAAATCTTTATAACCAATAAAATATTTACCTACCCTTGTTTATATATTTTTCAGTGTCTCACTTTTTCAAAAAAAAACACTTAATTCATTTATCTAATCTATCTTATTTGTCTGTCAGTGTTTATTAATGCATGTTTTAGGGTTAATAGCCTGTTTTTCTCTCCTACTTAGTGAATAATATTTGTTGATTTATTGATTTTAGGAGATGGCAGTTAAATAAATAAAAATAAGTGATGCGAAGTAAACAAAACGCTATAGGCTCCAATGAGAATTTAGAGCTTTAGGCCCAAAACATATTCTTATATATTCTTTTACAAATTAGCCAAGCTTTTGTGATGTTTGTTTTTTATATCAGCTGTTTGAAATAAATTTTAAACGGAATAATTAATTACAACTTTATTCTTAATGAAAAAAGGAAACGCTGAGAAGTTCTTTCTACCCTCTAGGAATGGAATTTCCATGAATCCGTTCTTAGTGGTTCTCTATGTCAACAAAACTTAACCGCATTCTAAATTTTATCAAAATCTCTTGAGTAATTCTGGAGATTTCGTGATGCATAATTATACCGTTTTTGGATTTTATATAATTAATTATAAATCAATTTATTCCCAATATAGTATGATACAATAATTCACAAAACAAAATTAATTCATACCATTTAAACACAGATACACCCCTCAGGCAATACAAAATAATCTAACACACTAAAAATTCAATACTAGAATATATTCTAAATTAATGCCAAGTTCGACTTTACATTAATTTATCTAAATAGGCCTAGTCTAAATGTTACATAAACTGGAACAAGACAAACTTACATGTATCTAATCATACATATACATGACACAATCATACATATACACTCATAACTACACTTTTTGAATATAAAATGAATTACCTTATAAATTAGAGCTAATAAGGCAATTTCCCCCAAAGGCAAAAGGCCTGTATGGAGATACTTCAAAATCTTGAATTATGTGGTTTGGCGAAAAAACTATTACATTATAATTTCAGGTTATGTTGTTGATACAATATTTTATCGAACAAAAAATTAACTAAAAAATAAATGTTAGCAAATATTATTCACAAAGTAGGAGAGAAAAACGGGCTATTAACCCTAAAAATGCGTTAATAAACACTGACAGACAAATAGAACTAATTAACCTATCAACAAATCAAGTAGGCCTTGATAATACCTACAATAGATATCCCACCTACAATAGGAATATTTGTGCCTGTAATTTTTTTAGTTAGTGAGGCTCGAAACCACAGCTTGTTTAAACTGCATTACGTTTGTATGAGACTACACTAGCCCTCCACAATGGATCACAAAAACAGCTGATATTTTGAAGCTCAAAGTCTAACAATGGATGGAAAATCTATTGTGTGTAAAATCAATGGTACTAACTTTGGAGGAAAAAACTTAAATAAAACTTCTAGAAAATGTAATTTTTGTTAAAAAAACGTACTAGGTATCAAGAATGTTTATTTGCAATTGACATTTTACAATGCATTAGCAAAAGTCATAAGTTTAGTCTATCTGGCCACGGTCATAATATTATATTATTAAGATACTAAGATTACTAATATTAAGATAGGTTTAAGATCCTTGTATGAGTACATAGAGTACTTGAAAACACAGACTGTCCATAGTGCGTCTTTAGGTTCATCACTCGCAGAACTTGTGATGTTGAGTGCGATGAAGCATGCTACCGCAGTGACCAAAGATGGTCTCAAATGAACCAAATGATATTCAGTAAGGGCTAGTTCTAAAAAACATTTTGAGATGGAATGTTGCAAGGGAGAAGAGTGTTGCGAATGCAGCTTTGATGTAGCGCCGTAGGAAGTGAAGCGAGAGATAATTAGTAATTATTTTATGATAAAAACACAGTAATTTGAGTGAAAGTTTTTTTTTTCGTTTCAAATCATTGGTATATTTATAATAATTCAGGACAATAAAAGAAGTAACAGAATTGTTAAATTAAACAATGTTAAACCAATATTTATAACTTTATTCGTGAGGCCTTTCGATAGGAAGGCTATCATTGTCACACACATCACAAATATTAAATACAATATAAGCTTGTATAGTATAAACATATGTTTTTAATATAATGTTATAAGATAAAAGAAACTCTCCAGTAAATAATTTTTTAATTTTGTTAGGCATTTCGTTAACAAGTTGCTACTTTCGGACACACAAACTAAATTAATATTGTTGATTGATTTGAAAAACACATGGTAAAATAAAACATATGGAATAATTTAAATAAGAAAACAATATATATATATATATATATATATATATATATATATATATATATATATATATTCACAAATAAATTTTATGAAATTAAAAATTTACTTATTAAAATTTAAAATTAAACAAAAATTATTTACTTGAGTGTTTGTTTCATCGTATAACATTAAATTATATATCCAGTAAGAAACGAGCTTGAAGAATACATTCGACCCTCAAGTCCAATGAGCTCAACAAATTACACCACCTAAAAGAAAAGGTAAGACGTCTGTCAGATGATATTGCTTTTTTTTTTAAATGCAAAAGAACAAAATATTTCCAAAATTTATAAAAATTATTATTTCTATTAAAACTCCAGTAACAGAAAAGGTTCTCCACAATGCAAAAACAAATTGGCTCCATTTAGAAATTAAATATTTATACTCAAAACAAGCAAACTTTGAATTACAAACCATTGAATTACACCTTAAAATCACTAAACAACTCAATTACATTAATTATACAACTTTTCAATAAAATTATATTTCAATTTTAAAACGTGAACACAAGTTACAAAAAATAAAAAATAAGTTCAATAACATAATCATAAATTATTCAGTTATAAATGAAAATATATTACAGATTGATTTGTCTACTGAATCAAATCAATTGATTAAAAATTTATCTTCCCAATCTGTCCATGAAGATGAAATCAATCTCTTACAAAAAGGTATAAATTTTAATATTCAATGAACAAAAGAAAAAGAAAACATATTTATCAATGTGGAAGCAAACATAAATATCTAAAACATAATGTAAAATGAGCAATTACCAATGATGTTTTAATTGCTGTTAAACATAACAATCTCAATAGAAAGGAAGGAAACAATAAATATACAAATATTGTGAAACAGTTAGACTCTATTGCCTTCCAGACATTCATAAACCTGGCAATAAAATGCGACCAATAGTTTCATGTATTAATAGTCCTACATACTTACTATCAAAATGGTTAGTTCAAGAACAACAACAATATACATTTCCTGCAACATTTTCCGTTAAAGATAGATTTTAATTTTAGAATTTGACCAACAATTTAAGACAGTGAATATTTAATTTCTTTTGATGTAGCCTCACTTTACCCAAATGTACCTATAAAAGACACTATCGATATAATAAGAAAAACTGGTTAATTTCCATAAAAATTGAATAAGTAAAAATTGATGAATATATATTACTAATAAACCTCTGCATGTCACAAAATACTTTTAAAATAAATCAAAGCATATATGTTAAATTACTTCCCTAGAATTTGGATTCGATATGTTTTTTTTTTACAGTTTTTAATAGTAATGAGAATCTTTAAAATGTTATAAAAGATATAAATGCATTCTATCTAACCATAAAATTAACTTATGAAATAGAAAATAACTATTCCATTCCCTTTTTAGATATCCTTCTTAAAAGAAACCAAGCATCAGGTCATATTGAATTCGATATTTATAGAAAACCAACACAAAATTTAAGATTCATACCAATTGATTCATTCCATCCAGCTTCTCAAAAAATGAGCTACATACCATTAATTAATTCATCGTTTATATAATACACCTTTATCTACCTCAAATTTCAATAAAGAAATTACAAAAATCAAAGAAACCGCAATAATTGATAAAACCCGAATATGATTACAAAAATGATAAATAAGAAAGGACAATAAATTGGAAAACAAAACCAATCAACACTATTACCCAAAAAGATAAGTCTGTTTGGAGAAGTGTTACATATAGATCTTTTTCAAACGTAATGCAAAATTGTTTTAAGAAACACTTTAGTGTAAATTTATCGTTAAAATGTACATCAAAATTTAAATATTTACTTGGAAATCCAAAGACAAAATTAAAAATGAAGAAAATTTTTGAATTTATTAAATTGAATGTGACAATTGCATACAAAATATATTGGTCAAACCAAAGAAAATTGTCAACAAGATTAAAAGAACACAAATATCATTTTTATCAAAAATTATCAAGAGGAGAAATCAGCTTTAGCAAAACACTGCATCAATTTCAACCATAATTTTACAAAATGTAATTTACTAAAACAAGTTCAAATTAAAGAACAATTAGATGCTTATGAAAGCTTATATATAAAAAAATTCAAAGAAATTGTTTTTAATAACGAATCAGGAACATTTGAAAACTCACCGCTATTATTTTTAATTTATACAATTTTTATATATATTTTTATTATTTTCTTATTTAAATTATTTAATATGTTTTATTTTGCCATGTGTTTTTCAAATCAATCAAATGTAAACAATATTAATTTAGTTTGTGTGTCTGAAGATGGTAACTCTGTTACCGAAAGGCCTAACAAAATTAAAAAATTATTTACTGGAGTGTTTGTTTCATCTTATAACATTAAATTATATCCAGTAAGAAATGAGCTTGAAGAATGATATGTTTTTAAATTGTATTCATGGCTAAATCTATTTATTCTTCTAAATGTTAGTTTTGTTATAATTTTGAAAGAGTTATAAATTGAATTTAAATTTATTTTTTCTGTAGTTTTGAAAGTAAAATAGAATTTCTAATTCCTCCATCTTCTTCGTTGAATAAGTTTTTAGAATGTGCTTTATTAATATTATCGAGAGGCTTCACGAATAAAGTTATAAATATTGGTTTAAAATTGTGTTTAATTTAACAATTCTATGCATAAAAGCAATACAGCTCAATCTGCAACATAGCCCTACAAATAAAGTAGCAGTTTATTGAATGTTTTTTGTATGGCTCTTTCGTAACTGCTCTTTTAATTGTAATGGTGTTTACTCACAACTTCTGGCAAAACATTCAAATGTCACTAACATGGTTATTAATAGATTGTAAATAAAACACAGCTGTATAGGGCCCTATGCCAAATAGGTTCTCAGGGCCAGATGAGCTAAATTTGGTCTTGGCTTTTAGCTTAAATCTGAGCTCAGCACTTCTAACAAGACTGGAGGACATTGACGCAGTGTAAGTCTTTTCAAACAACTAAAAACTATGTTTTGTTTGTTTAGTTTTCAGTTAGGTAATGACGATTGCTTTAATATTGAAAAAATACTAGTTACATATAACAGTTAAATAATATAACTGATACTATAAAAAATATAAAATTGATTTAATAATGAGTACTTAATAAGTACCAAATATATTTTTAGTAAGTGCAGTATTCGTATTAGTTTTATTTTTCTAATTAAGTAGTTGAATTATTAATTAATTAAACTAACATTTTATAACTGCCAAAAGTAACATGATTATAAAATTTAGCACACTTAGTGTAATCATTACTATCTTTAAAATATTTTGTTCAGAAGTAAAAAATATAAATAAATAAATCTTTCACAAACTAAATACAGTATTATAATTTGATTTTAAAAATGTATACAACATATTTACTCAAAGTATTTATTTAAAGAACACTAGTGGTTGTGTATTTATTTTGGTTACCCTTTACCTTAAAAAAAAAATCAAAATATCCTTATTGGTTGACAACATATTGTTATGGATATGAACAAATTGTGATCGCACTGATCTTAAATGTGATCAAAACGGCAAATATCTAGTTTAATATTACGTCTAAATAATAAATAAAAAATTAATGATTTTTAAAACTAAATTATAGAAAATTAAATAAATAATAATGCCAATGTTCTGTTATTGTTTGAGTACAGATTAAATCCAGAAGTGGTAAGAGTTTTTCTGGTGATTCACTGGGTCTTGCTTTATCACATTTACATGACAAGGGCTATAAACAACAAAGTCAAGGTTACTACTGTAGAATCAGCTGTTTAACAAATTGGCACGGCAGCTCAATGACCTAGACCATTATCTAATCATATCACACACATGGTAGCAGTTCTGTTGACGTGTGATTGGGCTATCTGATTAACATTTCATTAACAGATGATGGTTCAACGATCCTTTAATTGATAAATGAAATCCTCCCCATATTTTTTACTAAAATAAAAAAGTTTTAACAAATGAAATTGAAAATGCATTCTCTGTAAATAGTCTAAGCTGTAATATTCTCAGATATGTTTTCTGAATCATTAGTAAATAAGCATTTGAACAAAAGTTTCTTTAATAAGAAAATTTGTCCTAAGAATTACAAATGAGGAAGACAAAGGTTGTTGGACATTTGCCATCATAACGTGAAAAATACCAATCACGACGTTTCGATTTGGTAAAACCCAAATCTTTTTCAAATGCTAAAAACTAAATTACATCTACACAAACATGTTATAAAACTACGTTCTTAAACTAATAAACTTATCTACATTAATAATTATCTACATATTAACCTAAATCCTAGAATGGGGTACAACAAAATGAACTTGTATCCCATTCTAGGATCTACCTTAAAATGTAGATATTTATTAATGTAGATAAGTTTATTAGTTTAAGAATGTAGATTTATAACATGTTTGTGTAGATGTAATTTAGTTTTTAGCAATTGAAAAAAGATTTGGGTTTTACCATATCGAAACGTCTTGATTGGTATTTTTCATGTAACGATGGCGAATATCCAACAACCTTTGTCTTCCTCATCTGATACTCCATCATTAACAAATTTCAAAAACAAAGAATTACAGACACAAACTGTAAAAACATATTTTATCAGGAACAGATTTTCAAATTTGTCACTCTGACGTCAGAGCAAAATACATTATATTGCGCTTATACACTTACGTATTTAAACAAGTTGTATCATATCTTATACAATTATTTTAAACAGTCGTGCTTGAATTTACTTGGTGTTTTTTTGTTTTTTTACAGTACAAGTAAACGTCAGACAACACAAATCTTTCACAATTTGTGCATTTTGTGCTTATATTGTAATAGATTTGTGTTGTATGACGTTTACTTGTACTGTATATGTACCAACACGTATTATGTTAATTAAAAAACCATTTTTTTTCAATCCTAACTATAACATTACATAAATATGATAACTTTTAATTTTAAAATGATTATGCTCACAATATTCTCAGTTATTACCAGAAAAACAATTGAGTTTTAGTTTGAGTCTCTAAAATAAAGTCAAAGTTGTGTTGTCATAGAGAAAAAGGTAAGTCGCTTTCTTATGGCCTCTGCGAACGCCTCAAAGACAGTTATAAATAGATGACAACTAATGTATATCTTTACACAGTTTATCCAGTGTATGACACTTACTACGTTTATCCTTTGAGGGAATAAAGGAAGAGGCTGACAAGGTGCTGGCCCTGTCATCCACATGGCAATAACTACTTGTCAGACTAACTCAACGTACATTTAGCGCATTATTGTATGTGACCTCTATTTTTTTTCTGCATACAAAGTGTAGTGCCGTATTAAAAAGCAGAAAATGGCCATATTTTGGCATTTCATATTAACCATGCAAATACCTGTCTGAATCAAGTAGCCAGAATTGTAGAAACAATTTCGTTTCAGTTTACAATACTGTACAGTATGTAGTATTATAGTTATTCAGATTTTAGATGCCAACACAACCTTGTGCTTATTTTAGATGCCAACATAACCTTGTGCTTATTTTAGATGCCAACACAACCTTGTGCTTATTTTAGATGCCAACACAACCTTGTGCTTATTTTAGATGCCAACATAACCTTGTGCTTATTTTAGATGCCAACATAACCTTGTGCTTATTTTAGATGCCAACATAACCTTGTGCTTATTTTAGATGCCAACATAACCTTGTGCTTATTTTAGATGCCAACATAACCTTGTGCTTATTTTAGGGCAAAAATATGAATGATTACGGTACGTGATTGTAGGTTGAATGTTGTTGACCTGTGTAGTCTTGTTACTGAGTTCGACTTAACTCAGAAAGGGCCATTTATTAATAGCCCAATAGCCAGGGCAACTAGGGGACCTACAGCTTTATGTGGAATCCGAACCATGTAGCACTGGTCTGATTTTTAGCTAATAGACAAGCCTGATAGTCAGTCTCCTCTCTACACAACGTCCGGACCCTAACTACCTCCCAAATGGTAATCCCAAACGTTTTTAATAGTTTCCATGTCGATGGCAGCCATAGGGCGGCTGCCATGTCAGTATTAAGAGAAGCTCTAAAAGTTAAAAACCTATAGCCTACATTCTCCATAACACTTAGACCCAGCTTTAACCCTAAAGCACTACACTACTAGTGCCAACAGAGTTTGATACTGCAAAATGAAATAGTACAAAGTACAGTACCGTGCTAAAAAGCAGGAAATGGTCATATTTTGGTATTTTATCTGTCTGAATCAGTGTGGTTTGTAGAATTTTACGAACAATTTTATTTTAGTCTACGATACTGTGTATAGCAGTAAAAAGCTAGTAATAGATCCATAAGACGAATTTCCATATAATTGAGGTTTCAAACCCCACAGTGGAAGGATATGGATCGCCAAGATTAAGTGTATTATTTTTTATATTCCTCTCTAAAAATATTCATTCACGAGGTTATGGAATTATAAAACAAATGTAGAGGAACTTGGGACACATGAACTCTAATCTGTAAACAAAAATCTAGAATAGTTAGGCTTTTTGAAGGTAGAGCACATAAGATCTAAATTGGTAATAATAAAGGATTAAATCTAACTAAAGTGTTATTTATATTGACATTTTAAAGTGAAAATGATTTATGTAAAAATAAAGTTTATTAATATGAGTAGTTTTAATACTGTTAAAACTTTCTTGATTTGTAATAGTTACAATACGTATACAGTATATGATAATACAGAAGGTCATTGGACCAGTTTTACTACGGATGTTGTAAGCAATAGAATTGCTTTGTGAAAGTAGGCCAGCTGAACAGCTGATCTGCTTTCACTTAGTTTGATGCCAGTGATACACTGTTAACACACTGTTTACAAACATTGATTTTATCTCATTGAATTGTTAAAAAGAAGGTAATGTTTGTTGTTATTCTGGGGAGTTAAGGGTTTTATATAGTCATCTTGTTGGCTTTATTTGCAGTGACTGTGGAGAAAGTAATTAAACATAACCTACTCAATATACCAGCCCTGTTATTCAGTCTTATCTTTATTTGCAGTGACTGTGGAGAAAGTAATTAAACATAACCTACTCAATATACCAGCCCTGTTATTCAGTCTTATCTTTATTTTTTTTAGATCACCGTTTGTGTGATATTTTGGAGCAGACACCTCTTCGTTCTCATTGAGCAAACTCACTATGGATGTTATTTAAAATGATATGTATAAAAGAGACCAAATTTGATTTATTTATTTCTCTCACTTTTTACCATAGTACCAAGGCTTAAAGTCAGTCTGGGATCGATTCACAATAAGGAAACAAATTTGTACTCTGTGACACGCACAAATTTTAAGTCATGTTAAGCCGTTGATCCAACAACGATACAATGGACGCTTTGCAGACGTGAAAATATGTTATTCAAACATCTCCTCTTGCCAAATTCCGTACAATATTTTAGTTATTTTCATGCCTTTGTCTTGGGTTTTCCATTGTATGTTTACAACTCTCTCTCCCTTCTTACATTATTATAAATAACAATTCTTAGGAGAAATCGATCTAATTTTTACTCTAAATAATAAAACGTGATGATTTATTCTTTTAATTTTTCTGTGGAATTTGTATTTCATGTAATTAGAAGTCCACATATTTTAATTCAGTGTATGTTTTTAAAGCCTCTACATGATTTATACACTTAAATATAAATGTAACATAAATTTTGTGTACATTTAATTTGTAATATAAATTTAAATATAATTCCTGTATAAAAATCAGCTAGGTGGATTGGAAAGCAAATGAATGCTTATCTTTCGATAACATTCAAGTTTATTATGTGAACCCAATTTCTCATTGTGTTACAATTTTATCACAGATAAGTTACAAAAGCTTATTATTGCAGATTTATCTAGCAGTTGATCTTTAAACATAGTGGTAAAGTTTTGTTTCGTTTTAAACAATTAACTTCAAAACTATTCAACTACAGACATAACATTTTAACTAGTGTTTTAGTGGTTATAGCAGAAACACAGTTTGTTAAACTTTTGTAAGTTTTGATACATGTCTTTTTTTGCAATATTAGAAAGTGTAGTTTTACAATCACTAAACAGCCTGCGTCGTTAGTACAAGCAAACAGCTTGTTGATGAGTCACTAACATGCAGTAGCCAAAATGGAATGTAAATAGTAGTTTAGAGAATGTACAGGTAGGGGGCGAGTCAAACCACTGTACATGTATGGGTAGGTGTTTTGTGTCAACACCACTGAGCATAGAAAAAGTTTTATTTTGCTACAGTTGAAAAATGAACGAATACGCTATTGCTTTTTTAACAAAACATAGTGTAAATTGATTTATAGTACTTTTAATATTTTAAAGTTTTACTTACAGGAAAGTTGAAAATCTGATCAGGTATTGGACGGGTTCATTTAAAGGTGTAGAAGGGGAGGGAGCATTCGCCTAAGCAACTTAAACAATATGTGAAAAATTAAATGCAGTGTGTGTAAAAGACAAGCTGACGGGGTAACTAGCTGAACACCCTTATTTTGGGCAGAATACATGTAATGATTAAAACCAATGCAGAACCACATATTAGTGCTACGTAATTATTTAACTACTACCGGCCGCTTAGATTGTGACCTATTGACATCAATCAACTATTCAACTCTGCCCTGAATTACTCTACCCCACCCTATCATTCCATTAAAAGAATTCATTGTAACTTGGAAGAGAGTAGGCCAAATGCTGGTAGCATGTATGGGCATGTATGTATCAATACCACTGTACATGTATGGGCGGGCGGGTGGGTCAATGCCACGGTATGTGTATGGGTGGGTGGGTGGGTTACCACTGTATGTACGACTGTAGGTGTACTGGTGGGCGTGTGGGTCAGTACCACTGTATATGTATAGGTGAGCGGGTGGGTCAGTACCACTGTAGGTGTATAGGTGGGCTGGTGGGTCAGTACCACTGTATGTGTACTGACCCACCACTGTACTTGTATGGGTGGGCGGGTGGGTTCATACCACTGTACGTGTATGGGCGGGCGGGTGGGTCAATGCCACTGTACGTGTATGGGTGAGTGGGTGGGTCAATGCCACTGTACGTGTATGAGTGGGCGGGTGGGTATGGGTGAAAAAATGAACCACCCTACTCTGTTACCCTGTTACATGCACAGTAACATTTTACATTTAGTAGGTAGCAAGCCCCACCTACTAAGTCATTGACAGTAGTCATTATTGGTTAGTTTGATTAATATCAACAAATCAAGCTTAAAAAAATAAAATTAAATCATTATTTAGTAGTAAAATTAAAATGTCTAGTAACAACAACACAATTAATAATAATGTAAATAATAATTAAAAAAACATTTGTACAGTTTATCACAGTTCTGTTTTAGAACTAAATACTGTTGCGGAAGTTGTATACCGCTCGGAGCTTGAAGGAAGTTAATCATGCCAGTCATATACGCTGACGGAGCGGGGGTATTGTACCTCTCTGCACCCTTTATATGCACTAAATATAAAGCACAATTTTAAGGAGACATGACGATTAAAATTGAGTTTCAATGATGAGATTATTTTTTATTGTAATTTCCTTTTTCAGTTTTGTTAGGAGAGTTATTAATGATAGAGTTCTCTTAAATCAAGTCAGCTGTTTTTCTATTTAGTAATTCAAACAGACAAACCATTAGTTAATGGTTTATTAGTAGCAAAAGAACTGAAAATTTTACTTCAAGTAAGCTCGGCTATTGCGATGGTGAACACGTTCTGATTTTATAAATTAAACCACAATTTTTGTTTCAGATGGATTCGTTGCTGGGTCTATTTGACCCAGGAGAGACAGACAGTCATCTGCCTCCAGAGCCCCAGCTGGGAAATGTTGAATACAAACTGAAGCTAGTCAGCCCGTCTAAACTTAGATTTGAACATCTTGTCACTCAGGTAATACGCACGTATGTAAAGGAAATACCATTATATACTGCATGACACTGAACCGAAAACAATATATACTTTTGACCCTTTCAATGAATTGCTTCTATAGAAATATTTCTATTGAACACAACTAATAAATATATTACACTCTATAATTCATTAAGGTAATACTCATTAAGTTATGACCTGAAAGGCGTGGGAGTAAAGACTCATCAAATCATTTCTCAGAGCTGGGTGGGAAGCTTATCAAGTCATGCCTCACTTTTAGGTAGGAGGGCCATCAATTCATTTTCTGATTCTTAGATATGAGACGCCGTCATAACTTGATGTGTATTTTAAGACCAATCAATCCAAATGCTTATGTAAGTGTAGGATGAGAGTGGATACCAGTGCAGTCTGCTTACTGAGTTTGACTGTTCCTCAGAAAGGACCATTTATTAACCCTGCAAGTGTGGTATAGTTGTTCCCCCAGTGTGGCAGCAAAATTAGTTGTTTCGCAAAGGTTTATTAAATTAATATTCCAGCTGCCTTATTATTGTTTAAATATAACTTGTTGTATATCATTGTTTTCAGCTTTAAATGTAGCATTTGACAGTACATATATTAGAAAGCTAACTTTATTTATGTAAATCTGGTGTGAGATAAGAGACAAAATAAATATGTAAATAAAAGAATTATGTTGTCTTTTGCTTATTTATATAACACCAGTGATAATTATTTTAGCTTGGTAGTTTTCTTATACTATGCAAAATTTTATACAGATTACAAAAATGTATAGGTATCTATAGAAACCAGTACTTGATAGGAAGTTATAGGTTCCAAAAAGTAAATTCGCACATAAATAAAAATTGTGTGTTTTGCATTTGTTGCCATACCTTCAATACATTAATAATGTATCAAGCATAAAGTGTCATATTCAATAATATAATAAAAACATACTAGACTAGGCCTAAAAATAAAAAAATATTTCAATAATTGTAATTATCAAACAATAAATTACAAAATAAAATAAGCATAATTAAGATTCATGCCAGCTACAAACAGGCCTACCAGTAACCTGCAGTGTTCATATATATATTTACATTTTCTAAAAACAATAACTATATTTACACTAAAATCAATATCAGTAAATACAATATAAACAATATTTGACTGTATGTATGAAATAAAACGGTAAAAATTAGGTTAGATTTCAACAAAATAATGTGACAGTAAAACTGGAACACACAGACTACATCTGACAAATTGACGACTGTAGTATAAAATACATCAGCTGTTAGCAGAGTGTATTCAGTCAAATGTGCAACCAAAGAAATTAAATATAACAAATGGAAACTCATGAACCAATTGGTGGTGATTATAATGGAATTTGACATATAATAATAATATAATGATGACGAAACGAGACAGTCGGAAATTCCGAGAGTCACACCCGTAATGGGTACCAACCATCGGAAATTACGATGGCTCACACTTGCAGGGTTAATAGCCCAATAGCCAAGGGCTACTAAGGGAGCTACAGATTTACATGGCATCAAACCACATAGTATTGGTCTGATTTTCAGCTAACTGACAAGCCTGGCACTAAATTCTCTCCCCTACACAACATCCGGACACTGACAACTCAAGACTTTTCTAGTAGTGTCCATGCTGATAGCAACCATTGAGCGGACGCTCTGACAGTATTAAGAGGACTGATAATAAAGCCTATCACCTACAATCACAACACTTTGTCCCTAAGTAGCTGGGTTACAGATCTCTTAGTTGGGAGGAAAGACTTGTCAAGTCATGACTCATGGCAGGGTTTAACGAATCTATTTTCTACAGTACAAGTAAACATCACACAACTCAAATTTATTACAATATAAGCATAAAATGCACAAATATATTACAATACAAGTACAAAATGCACAAAAATATATTACAAATACAAGTACAAAATGCACAAATATTCTTTTTGTAATCCCTCTGGTCTGAGGAAGGTGAGCGTAGTTCAACGAAATCGATTACCATAATATTTGTGCATTTTGTACTTATTGTAATATATTTGTACTGATATTGTAACAAATATTTGTGTTGTATGACGTTTACTTGTACTGTATATATATATATATATATATATATATATATATATATATACCAACACGTATTATGCTAATTAAAAAAAAAAAAAAATAGTATTTTCTGATAGCTCTGATTTTTTTTTTTTTTTTTTTTTTTTTAACAAGCAAGCATGTTTATTGTTGATGGGTTAGGTAGCGGGTGCAAAATTGATTCACGGCATTTAGTAAATAACTTAGCTGTTGTACTTATTTTTCTTATATGCTTACTGTTTCCAGGTTACAATTTTGTTTCTGTTATTAGAACTGTTAATATATTATTTTAAATTATATGAGGAGTCATGATTTAATGGCCTGAACAAAGTTTCCAGATATTTAGTATAGTTAGAGTGTGAGATAATTTTAATTGACCTATAAATGTAGTACTATACACCCCACCACCTGTACAGTATACACGCTGAAGGTCCGGCCTCCTGGCTAGCCTACTAGTCATATAAAAAGATCGACTCTGAGCGTTCACAGACAGATCGTAAAGGTAATTGTTAACGAGTTTACGGAGTATTTGTATTTTGATATTTCTTGTAATTAGATCAGTACTCAGAATTATAATATGTCAAATATATTAAGTGTTTGAAAGTTAAAATTTAAAACGTATATCAATAACAACAATAAAATATGTTGTAAAAAATTATAAATCTCTTAATAACTTTAATTGAAATAAAGTAACTATGAACTATATACTTCTTATCATGACGTCTTAAAAATTTACTATGCTTCTTATTGTGATTTAAAAAAATGTTTCTGCGATTTCCACTTCCGTTAAAAGTCATTTATATGGGTGTATGTAACATCCTAAACCGCAAGCAAATATATCACACGCAGTCTGGAAATTGTAGGTAAAAATTAACTCAAATTATAAGCAAGAATGGGAAAAATAAATTCGTTGCGTGGCAATAGCAAATGTTTTTAGGACTGCAGGCATATCGGGCCATCCACCCGTCCCTTGCCTATCACCGCTCGGCAAGCTTGAGGCCGGATCTTCACCGCACGGTCTGCACTTGTTGTTAAGTAACTATAGTGCTTGCTATTTTTCTACTATGCTAAAATTTATGGTCTTTTAAAAATGCAAAAATATGTTTCCAATGATTATTTTTGTACAATTGAAACAAAATTAAACTTGCGTTTGTATTGTGACTGTCTTTTTAAAAATTGTAGTTACTTACTATACAAATATTTTTAGTTTTTTTATTTTCAATAAAACGATAATTTGTAAATTCCAGTTTAATAGGTGTATTTTTGATTTCATATATACTCTCAAGTAAAAATCATATCTATATATTATTTTAATGTTATCTTATAAATCAAGAAATAATTTAGAGCAATATTTAACAACAAACAAGCTAATATATATCTTTTATATATAATGTCTGTAAAACATTTATTTCAATATAATCATTTTTCAGTACACCAAATGCAAAATTATGTTTTTTCTTGACAGTAAAGACTATAACAAGTTTATTTAATTGTGCTGATGGGGAGTAAAAGAGAAGGGGGAGAGAGGGGGAGAAAGAGAGTGAGAGAGAGGGGATTTTTATTTTATAATATTTTAAGTGCAGACTGCTGGAGAACAATTTTGAGTATGCATATCTGTGATTTACTCTTGATATAATTGTGCAGTTAAAATGGCGACTGCGAGAAGGCCATGGAGAGGCCATCTATGAGATTGGTGTGGAAGACAGTGGACTACTGACAGGTCTGCCAGCAGAAGAAATGGCGGACAGTCTGGAAACCCTGGAACTGATGGCGAGGCGGCTTGGCGCTTCAACCACCATTTTACGGGAACGTATTGTTGAAACCGGAAGGCTAGTGGCAGAAGTGCTTGTTCGCAAGGTTCGTTTTTCTTTTCCTCTTCGCAACATGTAATGTAATAAATAATCACCATTTAATTTGTTTGTCACTGGATAGTGTTGACCAATTGGGACTAATGTAACTGATCGTGTCAATCCTTGATTTTAATTAGTTGGTTATAGTGTGATGGAATGTCCTTATTTCCAAAACTGTTGATATAAAAATGTTGAACAGAGAAAAAATAATATGAAATATTAATCCAAATTACATGTTGTATTGGAAGTCAATTTTCTAATTTGAAGGTGGCTACAGTGAAGTTTATTTGTTGAGCCTATTACAGTGTTTGGTCAGTCAGTCTCCGTCAAAATTGCGTGTAGATTTGACAAGAAACCATAAACTATCAGATACAACTTGCTTATGTTACCAAATATGATCTTTTAGAAACTTGCTTATATGTTTACATAAAGTATATTGCGTATGCCATCCTAGCAAGTTAGATATGAATTTTGATGAGATTTTTACACCTTTTTTAAGGCTATAAACCCTTTATGTAAAATACCAAATTAATAAGGTAATATTTTGTTTTGATGCCAGATGTTAGTTAAACAAGTTGGTGAGTTGAGGATGGTTGTTATATATTTACTAATGTGAACAATTCGATTGGTGCTCATTTTGTCAATCTCTCCTATGCTGTTGTAGGATTTTCCTTAAAAAAAGTGTTTCCCTCCATTTTTAATAACTCTTAATGTTGATAGTTGTATCCCTTAGTGCATGCTATCTTGCTTATTTAACCCTTTATTGCCTGAAGAGCAGCTTTTAGCTGGTCTTCTGTACCAAGTTTCTAAGTCTTTCTAACATAGTTCCTCGGCTTCTATAAAAAATTCAAATTGATTCGGTTCTTACCGTAAAACAGCATGTGAGGAAATGCTCCACATAACATCAAATGACCATAAACCGAACGAAGGTGTCGCTAAACTAATAAATAACCTAAGTCTAATCTATAAGAAGCACCGTATATAATTAATGAAATACATGTTAAATGAAAAAAGATACAAAACTCACTATAGCAGGATATATTCTTCTCAGATACTTGTAGTATTCAAAATTTTTCTTCTAAAATGTATGCAAAATCATAATAAAACTCATGAAAATAAAGCTTGCTATCTGTTTTTATCGCTGCAAGTATGGTGCAAATGGATATTGCCCTCAATGTAGTAAGTAAACTAGCCACAATGTTTAGCAATAGGCAAGTAGCGTGGGATTCCCTTTATTATTCTTTAACTGTAACCAGGTTCTCATAAATGAAACAGAGTTAAATCTTGAAATTTTATTCAGAGAGAATTTGGTAATAAATGTGGGTGGGTGAGTCAGTACCACTGTACGTGTCTGGGTGGGTAAGTACCACTCTAATTCGGTGGGTGGATCAGTATCACTTTAAATGTATGGAAGGGGGTAAGTCAGTACAGTCCACGTGTTAAATGTCATGTCCATAAATGATGGATTATGAGGCTTGTGTTCTTTAGGTTCCTGATGACCAGCACAACATAGAAGTGAGGCTAGCAGTGATGGGAAGTGCAGACGCAGGCAAGTCCACCTTACTGGGAGTGCTGACTCAAGGCCAGCTGGACAATGGGCGAGGCCGAGCAAGACTGAACATGTTCCGTCACCTTCATGAAGTCCAGTCGGGCAGAACTTCCTCCATCTCACATGAGATCTTAGGCTTCAATTCTCAGGTCAGTTATATAGAGAATAATATATATATATATATATATATATATATATATATATATATATTATATAAGTAAATGTCACACAACACAAATTTATTACAATATAAGCACAAAATGCACAAATATATTACAATACAAGTACAAAATGCACAAATATTATGGTGATGATTGAACCACGCTCACCTTCCTCAGACCAGAGGGATTCACAAAAGAATCGATCACCATAATATTTGTGCATTTTGTGCTTATGTTGTATTAAATTTGAGTTGTGTGACGTTTACTTGTACTGTATATGTACCAAAACGTATTATGCTAATTAAAAAACTATTATACTATAATCACTTGCACTTTAATTTTGACATAAAATTCTAGTTATTGTTATTTGTATAGTTTTTAAAAATTGATGGGACTAAGTTAATTTTAGATAGTTAAAATTTCTTATAAGACAAACTACCAAAAAAATTTTCTTTCATGTTGTTTTAGAACCTAAAACTAAGCAGCAACATCACTTGCACATAACATGACTGAGGCAGGAATCGGTGTACGCTGTTTGTAATCGCAATTTTAAGAAAAACAAGCAAACTAGAATTAATACAGAATAGTATTAAGTTGATTGTATTTTGTGGAAAGTTTACAAGTAACACACATTTATGTGTCAAGGTACCATTATTTATTTATACTATACTAAATCAGTACAACCATTGATGCTATAGAGAAATTGATTTTTAACTAAAAATTTATGTCGTAGCAATTTTGTATTGATCAACATTAAAACGAGTGGTAAGAAATTAGTCATAAAATTTTAATAAAGCTTATTTGGTAACTACTGCAACAAGGTTTATTTACAATATCACCAGGTTTCAATCTTGCTGTGATGTAGTACCCGCTGTGGTACCACTCAAACTGAGATAGGCAAATGACTTTCAAGCTTATAAAAATGTAATGGGATGGTAGCTTGTAAGGGAGGTTGTTGAAGAGGATCCACTGTTAATGGCTAGAAAAAAATAGTAATAGTTTACCCTTCCACAAGATAATTTAGTCCTTTGGCTAACCATATACCTGTGTAAATCATTTTGTTTGCTTTTAATTTGATGTTCTTTGGCAGAAACCGGCTCTTTTTCGGAATGTGAAGAATGACTATGCCTATAGAGAGGTCCCTATTGCCGACATTGAAACCAACATAGGTCTTATGCCTCTGATTTCTAGACGACAAGTTGCTGATATGTTATTTCTATACAAGCTGATCAATGGTGATATTGATTGTCCTCATTTGCTACAACTGGTTAACTTTAAGAGTTCCCTCAGTTACTAGATCGCATTACCTTTTTGAGATCAGGTACAGAAATACTAACTACCTTCTTCATAGTCCTATTCCCAGAATGCTGAGAGCTGGAAACGAGGCCTGCAATGTGGTGGATTTCTTCTCTGACTCCTTGGGAACTTTTCGACGTCTAGTCCTATCCCTGGCTAACAACAATGGAGAGTAGAGTCTTCTTTGTGCAAGTGGATTGGAATTGGTTTCTGGTGGAGTTAGTTTCTGTGAAGTGGGTGCTTGGTGGCTGCGTTAAAGGGCCACACTTTGGGGCATGGTCTCCCCACTTTTTGCACTTTCCTACACCTATAAGCACTCTGAAATTTCACAATCATTTCTCTCCAACTTCACGTATTTATATATAATTATTATTGTTACCTTTTTATATTTTATTTATGTTATCTATTGTTATTTATTACTACATTTATTATTTATTGTTATTTATATTATTGTATCTGTTATATCTGTATATTCTACTTGGGTTATTTATTTATTAGATTTTTGTTGCTGTTACAATTTGTGGAATTTATTGTATTGTCACACGATGGTTACACACTCCACTTATTATGCTATTGGACTGTTCAGACTATTTTAAATTGTTGTTACTGAAGTGTTTGATTGTCAGTTTTAGTTCATAATCATAGTAAGTAACGTGAATCATAGACTGCCATCTTGTATGTTATTGTACTTGTAAAATTGGTTAAACCGTGGGAAATAAAATAAAATAAAATGTCCCCGCTTTTGTTTACCAATGATTAGTCGTCAAATAAAGTAGAAAGCTCACATGTATATATATATATATATATATATATATATATATATATATATATATATATATATACACACGTATAAGCACATACCCCTGCAGCAGTTGACGCATAGACACATAGCCCTGCGCAGGGATATGTGCTTCTGAATTATAAAATCGGCCATGTTTTACAGGGATAGACTTATCCCTGCAGATAGACGCATAGACACTTACCCCTGCATTTCCACAGTGTTGCCAACATTGATTCTAATTCACGTTATATTTCAATTTTTACTCCTAATTTATATTTTTAACGTTATTCTTATGTTCAAAATAACCTTATGAGACAAAAATATGCAATAATTCTTTTAGACAATTTATTAGCCAATCGATTTATACTTAATATTCTCTAAATTATGAAAATTAATTAAAAAATAATGAATTATTCGGCTTTTTTTTACTTGATCATACGTGTTGAAATAATTTAGTATTACGTTGTTAATATATTTGATCATATTTTTTTGAAATATATTTAATATTTTATTGTTTTCTTTTTTTACGTGTGTTTGAGTTTTTTTCACTATCCGTGTTTTTCCATATACTTCTTATCAACTATTTAGTTTCTATGCTCAGTCCTAATACCAACATAGCGTCCGCTCAGTGGTTGCCATCGACGTGGACTCTACTTGAGAAGTCTGGAGTATCCATGTCGGATTGTAGTCAAAGTTCAGATGTTGTGCAGGGAAGATAACTGAGTGTCAGGCTTATAAATTAGCTGTAAATCAGATCGTGGTTCGGATTCCACGTAAAGTTGTAGATCCCAAGTTGTCCTAGCTATTGGAATATTAATAAATAGTTCTTTCTGAGGAACAGTGGACCTTAGTTAACAAAAATTAACACACTCTTTTGCTTTTAGCAAAAAAATGAAATTAATGTTATTAATTATATTTACATTCATCACACTCATTCGAACCTCAATTTCGCCCATATCTTGACGATCGGCGTAATACTGATCAAGAATTAATAATTTCTTCAGTTGGTAATTGTATTTATTACATTTAACCACTTATTAATGTATTCATTTTTTTTATAATACTATTCCAAAACTGCTCGTTTTATACATCTATTGTTTGTTATTAACTCCTGGCTACCTGCTTAACAGTGGCAACACCGATGTGATCAATGATAGTGCAAGTGACATGGTGAACAGTGCAGTACCAACTCTGGTACGCCGCGTATCACTGGTTCACTTGACATGCACCATCCTTGTGCGACCGTACCAACTCCCGCCGCCTGCCACTCCGCACGCCCGTGCTGACTCACCGTCATGATGCACATTCCACTGATCCTACCATAATGAATCGGATTGTTGTGTGAATTCTAACTTCCTGGCCAGCAGATCCTGAGCTGTGGTTTGCTTAGATCGAGTACCTATTTATTTTGGTTGGTGTCACCTTCGGTAGCTTTTCCCTTGACGATTCTCTAGCCTTTCGTAGTGTAACTATATTGTGGAATACCTGGACGTCAAATACGCAGCTGAGTTAAGAGAACTCTCTTACAAGTACAGTGCTACTAGCCCATCAGCCCTCCCGGACATGTACAGTGATACTGACCCACCCGCCCTCCCAGACATATCTAGTCTTATTCGCCCTCAGACACGTTTAGTAATACTGACCCACCCACCCTGCCAGACATGTCTAGTGCTACTAGCCACCCACAATCCTATATGTGTAAAGTTCTAGTGAAGATAAATGTACAGAGCAAATGACCCACCCACTCTCCCAGACGAGTACAGTGCTACTGACCCACCCACTCTCAAAGACACCTACAGTTCTACTAATCCACCCACCCACAGAGTTATTTACCCACCCACCCTGCCAGACATTTCCGTGTTACTGGACTACCCCCCTCCATGACAACTACAGTGCTACTTAACCACCCACCCTCCCAGAAATGCTCAGTGCTACTGGATCACATGCTCTTCTGGACAAGTACAGTGCTACTAACCCACCCGCCCTCCAAGACGCGTACATTGCTACCGACACAGCATCACAGCAGCCCTCTTAGATATGTGCAGTGCTACTAGCTCACCAGCCGTCCCGGTTGCGTAAAATGCCTCTGGCCCATCTTCTCTCCTCTCTCTCTCTCTCCTCTCTCTCTCTCTCATCTCTCTCTCTCTCTTCTCTCTCTCTCTCTCTCTCTCTCTCTCTCTCTCTCTCTCTCTCTCTCTCTCTCTCTCTCTCTCTCTCTCTCTCTCTCTCTCTCTCTCTCTCTCTCTCTCTCTCTCTCTCTCTCTCTCTCTCTCTCTCTCTCTCTCTCTCTCTCTCTCTCTCTCTCTCTCTCTCTCTCTCTCTCTCTCTCTCTCTCTCTCTCTCTCTCTCTCTCTCTCTCTCTCTCTCTCTCTCTCTCTCTCTCTCTCTCTCTCTCTCTCTCTCTCTCTCTCTCTCTCTCTCTCTCTCTCTCTCTCTCTCTCTCTCTCTCTCTCTCTCTCTCTCTCTCTCTCTCTCTCTCTCTCTCTCTCTCTCTCTCTCTCTCTCTCTCTCTCTCTCTCTCTCTCTCTCTCTCTCTCTCTCTCTCTCTCTCTCTCTCTCTCTCTCTCTCTCTCTCTCTCTCTCTCTCTCTCTCTCTCTCTCTCTCTCTCTCTCTCTCTCTCTCTCTCTCTCTCTCTCTCTCTCTCTCTCTCTCTCTCTCTCTCTCTCTCTCTCTCTCTCTCTCTCTCTCTCTCTCTCTCTCTCTCTCTCTCTCTCTCTCTCTCTCTCTCTCTCTCTCTCTCTCTCTCTCTCTCTCTCTCTCTCTCTCTCTCTCTCTCTCTCTCTCTCTCTCTCTCTCTCTCTCTCTCTCTCTCTCTCTCTCT
Source organism: Stictocephala bisonia (assembly GCA_035578905.1). NCBI lineage: Eukaryota > Metazoa > Arthropoda > Insecta > Hemiptera > Membracidae > Stictocephala > Stictocephala bisonia. Next base: position 24,956 of record JAQJVL010005053.1, read on the forward strand.
CTCTCTCTCTCTCTCTCTCTCTCTCTCTCTCTCTCTCTCTCTCTCTCTCTCCCTCTCTCCCTCCCTCCCTCCCTCCCTCCCTCCCTCCCTCCCTCCCTCCCTCCCTCCCTCCCTTAATAATTTTTTTATTTTCAAAGTTTGTGGTTTTTGGGCCCCCGATACCCCACATTTTTAAATTTTTTTACTGAAATCCATATATATGGAGCGCGTTTGTTATGCATGTAGAAATGTGAAGGTTTGAAATACTTACTCAAGCTTTTTCTCAAATTAGGTGATAAAAAGGAGTGTTTTGCGATTTTCCCATAATAAATACATAGGGCAGTTTTGGGGTAAAAAAGGCAGCTATCTTGTTTATAAGTGAAAAAAGTAAACTTTAGTGAATTTTTCTGGAGGTTTCAGACCGAGGTCATCAATTCAAGTATACACTTTATGGAGGTAGGACGCCGGGAAGTGCCTAAACATTTAGTGTCAGTGAGTCAGTGAATGAGTTACTACATCGAGCTTTATAGCATATAAATTCACTAGCTTCACTCGTTGGGGGCTTTGCCCTCAAACCCCTTGTGGTTTAAGCATCAATAGCTAGTCAGGTCACGGGTGCTTTCCAATATGATAACGGGTGGCTACCAATGTTGATTACCAGGAGCTCTCTAAGTTGATCACAGGCTACACAAGATTATTATGGGTGGTTACTAAAGTGGATCACGGGGAACTATAAAAGATCATTATGGGAGGGTACCTAAGTGATTGACGGTTATCTACCCATTATGGTCGGTTAACCTAATCAGTGATGGGTGTTACCTAAGATGATCACGGATGATTAACCAAGTTAATCACAGTGGGCTCCCAACAAGATCACGGGAGCTACGCAAGTTGGTTACGAGGGATGCCAATGTTGATCACAGAGTCTAACCAAGGTCATCATCACCAGGGGTTGCGTAAGTTGATGACTGTGTGCCACCGAAGTTGATCACACGGGCTGGTAAACGGAGAGGTCAACGTAAATAGTGTACAAGGTTTTAAGTATCCAGCCTATTTTAATCATGCTGAAATAGGTGGTTACAGGGCCGGATTTAGTATTTTGGCACCCCTAGGCCCAATAATTTTTTCCACCCCTTAGTCTGGTTAAAGTTAATATCCTAAAAAACTTTGCTAAAAAATATATCACACCTATTTGTTAATTGCTTAAACACCATTCCACTATGTCATTTTATCATTGCAAGTTTTTTGAGGAATTTACTTGGTTCTGGGCTAAACAAAATACCGTTAATTTATTAACAACCCAAGATTAAGATTAATGATTACGGGTGATTACCCCCAAGTTGATCACAGGGGGCTTCCAACATGATCACCGTTGGGGGGCGGGTCTACCCAAGATGATCATAAGTTGTTAGCTGGTCAACAGAGAGGTAAACGTAAATAGTGTGCTCGGTTTTAAGTTTCCAGCTGATTTCAATCATGCTTAAATGGGAGTATGTATTCATTTAATCAAATTTTTTTTACAGAAAGCTCAATTTAACCAACTTTTTGTGAGGAAACTGTTGTATATACAGCATAGAAGTATGTAAACATTCTTGTAGTAAACGTCATTGTGAATTAAAAAACGTTTGATGTCTTCTAAACGAAATATTGTAACTACAGAAAAACTAATAACTCAACAGTACACAAAAGACAGCATTTTCATAAAAATATTTTGAAGTTTTTGTTTGTTTTGAGAGGTTAAATATTAAAATATAAAAACATTTAAATAGTCTGTAAGATTTATACTTTCCAACTTATTTTATTCATAATTAAATGGGAGGAACTATTGTATAAAATTACGTGTTTTTGACAAATCTCAACTTTACCGACTGTTTGTAAGGAAACGATAAAATATACCACGAAACGCATATTAAACTTTTTGTACACACTTTTATTGTCAATATAAATATTCAATATGTAACTAACTAACTAAATATTACAGCTTCAGTAAAACAAAAACCTCAGCTGTGCAAACAGGTAATCGCTTTCTCGTCAGTCATTTTGAATGTTGTCTAGGTTATGAAATTGCCAAATAAAATTTTATATCAGTTTTGCTAATATAAAAATGAAGGTAAATATAATCTAGGATTTTAAGTTTATGGTTTTTTTATCATATTTAAAATGGGAGGGACTATTTCAAAAAATCACATGTTTTCAACAAAATTCAAATTTACCGACTTTTTGTGAAGAAACTGTAGTTTATACTATAAAAATGTGTATGTAACTTTTTGTACAGAATTATATTGTTAATTTGAACAATTCGTTTGATTCTATCTAAATTAAATATTAAAGCGTTAGTATAACAAAAACCTCAACCCTGCAACAAGATCAGCAGTTTCACATAAGCCATTTTGAGTTTATTCTAAGTTATGAAAAATAAAAAATCAAATTTAAAAACAGTTTTGGTAACAAAGTAGTAATTGAAACAGTGTATATGGTTTTAGGTTCTTAAATTATCGTAATATAGTAATAAAATACGAAACCCCTAATAAAAATAGAATGTTTTGAACGAAAAGTGAAAAATGATGGTTTTTTTGCATAGTTAATATAAAAAAACAAAAAAAATACTGCATTACAAAATTGTAGGCAATTTAATTACAAATCTGGGATATGATGTCAGATTTGCTCTTCAACCAACAGTTCCCACAAGGAAGATGTAAGTAAAACCATTGATTTTATAAACAAATAGATTTCCCATCCAATCAAAGTCAAAGTCAAAGTCAAAATAATCTTTATTAACTCATTCCTTAAGAATAGTTACAGCGTCAATGATAAAACTAACTAAACTAATAAATTAAATTAAACCTGTTAAATCAAAAACAATGAATACAAGCAAGATTCAAATTTGTCAACAATAAGACTAATAAGTTAAACCCATTAATAACAATGAATACAAGCAAGACTCAAAATTGTCATTAATAAAAAGGTAAAATGTGATAAAAGCTTAAATTTTATGATACTTCAAAATGTGTTCTGTAGAAATTCATCAATGCTGTAAAAGGGATGGTCCATGAGCCAGGTATTCAGTGCTGTCTTCAATGCGTTTCCAGTTTTTGATCTTAAATTTGGAGGTAGGCAGTTGTAAAATTTTCTTCCCATATATGTCGGTTTTTTCTCATATAAGGTGAGATGATGTCGTGGAAGGGGGTACATTGCTGAATTTCTTGTATTGTGATTATGAATGTCTTGCAGTCTTTCTGGGTTCTCTTTGTCAATGTATAAAACCAACTCCTGGATGTAAAGAGCTACAACTGTTAGGATTTTAAGGGTTTTGTAAACTTCTCTGCAACTGTCAAGTGGTTGGAGTCCAGCTAGAGTCCTGATAGCTTTTTTTTGAAGTGTTAATATTCTTGTTAAGTTTGTAGTGGATGTGCCACCCCAAATCACCAACCCATACCTCAAGTGAGACTCAAAGACTGCATAATAGGCTGTACGAGCTACTTCTGTGTTGCTAATAGATTTTATTCGTCTAATAGCATAGAGGCTGGTGTTCAACTTGCTACAAAGATAGTCCAGATGAGGGGTCCATGTTAATTGGCTGTCAAGTTTTATGCCTAAAAAGGTGGTTTCGCTTGTCACGTCTAGTTCTGGTATGTGTGGAGTCTGATCCGCCCGTCTTCCAAATATAATTTGGCTGGTCTTCAATGGGTTAGCTACAAGGTCATTCCTGTCGCAGTACTGATAGGCCATGTTTAGTGCAATGTATGTATTGATAGCTAGATCATCTGCTGAAGGGCTGCTGAGTAAAAGTGTGATGTCATCAGCATACATAACCGTTTCACAATAGGCTTCTAGATGTTGTGGCAGGTCGTTGATGAAAAGAATAAATAGTACTGGTCCAAGAACAGAGCCTTGGGGAACACCTCGATTAATTTGTAGAGATTTAGATGTTATATTACTGATTATGCCATTGTTTAGGTGTTTTAGTTCTACATATTGGCTGCGCCCATTGAGATAGCTTTTGAACCAGTTTTTTGCTGATCCCGTGACACCAAGAAGCTCGAGTTTTTGAATAATTATGTCATGACCTAAGCAATCAAATGCTTTACTTAGATCTAGAAATACTCCTGTTGAGTGTTCGCCTGCTTCTAGATGGTCAATGATGTTTTCTTTGAGTTTTATCATTGCTGACGTAGTAGATTTTCCTTTAGTGAAGCCATTTTGGCGATCTGTCAAGAGGTTATAATGCGCACAGTTTTCCAGTAGCCTTTTCAGCACAAGTTTTTCACATAGTTTCGAAAAAGTTGATACTAGCGATATTGGTCTATAATTGCTTGGTACCAAAGCATTTCCTTTTTTTAGCAATGGGAACACTTTGGTTATTTTCAAGGCTGAAGGAAATACTCCCTGGTGAAATGACTTGTTGAAAATTTCTGCTAGGGGGGAGGCAAGTTCTTCATAGCAGTGTTTCAATAACTTTGATGAAATTTCATCTATTCCAGCTGAAGTTTTGGGCCGCAAGGTTTTTATGTGGTGTTTTACTTCTTCCTCATTTGTGTATCTAATGACTGGAAATTGGTGATGGGCTGAGGATCTGGGGTAGTCGTGGTTATGGGGAGGTTGAGGTTGGATATCCTTTTGTTTAAGAGTGGTGTGTGCTACATTTACAAAAAAAGTATTAAGGTGGTGTGCTACTTCTTCTGGCTTTGTAATCATTGACCCATCTACACTAAGGATTACTTCTTTGTTGGTCTTCTTCTTATCTTTTCTAACAGTCCCAATAATATCCCAGATCGCCTTTGATTTGTTTTCAGTTCTGTTAAGATAGTCTGTTGTTGCTCTTTGTCTTAGCGTTTTAAGTCTTAGGTCATAAGTTTTTTTTATTTGAGCAACTTCCCTTTTGTTGACGTCACTTCCAGTTAATTGAAATCGGTGAAGAGCTTGTAAATATTGATTCTTTAGTTCAAAAGCTTGTTGATCGGCAAAGTGTTTAGGTTTGGCTCGTTTTTGCATTCTGGTCCTCTTCTTTGGACATGCTGTCTCTAGAGCTGTCGTTACAGTTCTGCTGAATGCACTAAATGTTTCTTCCGTACAACGCGCCATGAAAACATCTTCCCAGTTCTCATTTTGGAGCAGTTGTCTTAGATCATCAATATTTCTTTTCTTGAGACATCTTTGAAGTGTAACTGGGTTTTGCCGTGTCCAGGTGATGGATAATGTGCAGGTTTGTGCAGAGTGATCTGATAAGCCTGCATGAATTACTTTGGCGTTCAGATATTTTGAACCAATATTTGTGCTAATCCAGTCTATGGATGATTGACTATCCTGGGTAATTCTAGTGGCTGGAAGTTTTAATCTTTCAAAGTTATGATAGGCCAAGGTTTCGTTTAGTTTTGATGTCTTTCTGTCTGGGTTCATTATATCAACATTTATGTCCCCCATGATAACTAATTTTGAGTTTTCTAGTTTGGAGTCATTTATTAATCTTGAAATAATGTCACAAGCTTCATCAATGCTATAGTTTGGAGACCTGTAAGTACCCATGACAAAGATGTTTGTGTTATCAAGAGAGATTTTAATTACCGCAACTTCAAGTATAAAATCTGTGCTGTATTGGGAAACGTCGACCATTTCACAGTTGCGTTCCAGGCATTCCTCCACATAGATGGCTACACCCCCTTTTCTACGTATTGGCCTACTATGATGTGCTATTAAGCAGTATCCAGGTAACAGGTTAGTAGTTTCAATGGCCTCTGTTTTAAGACCATGTTCGGTGAGAATTATGACATTTGGTGTGACACTTTCTAGCAGATGCAGTAGCCGATTTGTTTTATTTGAAACCTCTTGTGTGTTTTGATGAAATAATTTTAGGCAAGTACTTTTATTTTGTTTTGTTTTAGTGCCGAGTTTATGAAGTACCTTGTTGCATAGTTCTTGTGACGTTTCTTCTTCAGGCGACTTTCCCGTAAAAAAGGCTGCTTTGTTCTGAGTTCAATGGGGTTGCTTTTGTTTGCCTTTCTGTATTGTAAAGTGTTAGTAGATGTTGATATTGGTTTGGGCTCCTGTACTGTATTCCTTTCAGTTAGGCAAGTCTTTTTGATCGGAGTTTCATCAGTCTCTATGATGTTTATTATTGAATCCTCGTCTTGCAAGTGTGATTTAACTGGGCGTGAGCAGGGTATTCGTCTTTTCCTTAAGAAGGCTGGTAGTTCTACATGAGATCCATCAGTGTATTGGTGAATTTCTGGGAAAACAGTTATGAATTGCCTCTCTGTATAGGGAGGTGAGAAATTGAAGTGGAGATTTCCCAGAAAATGATGTTTAGCCTCTTGGTTGTTTCTGCCAGCAAAGGTATTATTATTGTATTGAGGATTCTCCTGGCATTCTAGCATATCTGACTTGTTGTCTGAGGGAAGTTGTCCATTGTCACCTATATCTCGCTTGGTATTCATTCTTCTTGTCCATTGACTGAGCGTATCATCAGCTGTTGGTGTGAAGTAGGTGAATGATTTAGTGTGTCTTGATATCGCTACTAAGCAGTGTGGCAGGGAATCATATATTTCTTCTCTTTTCTCCGCTGTTCGGACCACTGCAACATGCTCTGCTTGTCTTCCTTGGAATTCATGTATCGTTGAAACATTAAATCCCATACTGCCCAGAGTAAGTTTTTCACATTGTTTGAATACAAGAATTTTGTATTGGTCTTTGTTCAATTGCAGGTTAGATATCCCATTTAGATAAACTGATGTTGATTCATTGCTTACTGGATTACTGGTAGTCATCCCTTGTTCGTAGAAGGCAGAAAGAAGATTTGCCACACCACGTGTGCATCGATAAGAGTGATTGAGGACATGAGTAACCTTTGCTATTTCCATGATGTTGAAATATCTAAGGTCGTGGGAGGTTCTGTTGATGAACGGTATTTGGTTTTTATCTCCTATCAAGAGGGCTTCCGAGACCCCGGCCAGTGCACATGCAAAAAGTAACTCTCCTGCATGTAACATCAAGGCTTCGTCCACTATTACTCTCTTGTACTTGCCACCATTTTTTTGATGTTCTGTGGAATTTATAATGAAAGAGTGAACTGTTCGACAAGAGTCTCTTATTTCTTTGCCAGGCATATCTTCATATTTATGTTTTAGGCGCTTGCGGAAGTCAATTGCACCATCTTTAGTAGGGAACAATACAAGATCACCTTCCCGATGGTTGTTGATTATGAAAGTGGTTTTTCCACATCCGGGAACTCCTTGCACCAAATCAAGTTTTGTTTCTTTAATATCTTTGATGTTGATAATTTTGATGCTATTGAATAACCTTAGGTGATTCATTACCTCCGTTTCGTCAGAAACAAGTAAGATTTCATTAGCTGGCTGTGCGTTTGAGTCAACAGAGTATTTTTTGTTATTGTATCTAAGCTGTACGAATCGTGCCCCATCAAAACCATGACTGTATTGTTTTAGAGGGTTGCTGTTTACTAAGGTATTTCCTGATTTTAGGTCAATCACATCATAGTTGAATTTTGATGCAGTGAAAATGTCTGTTACAGAAAGGTCGGTCAGTGCTATTTTGTTTAAGCAGTGGGCTTTGTAGAACTGTGAAAATCGATGTAGCAATGAGCTTTCAGATTTTTGCCATACTTGTCTCTGTTCAGTCATTGCTAATTTTGCAAAGGTTTCTTTGTCATTGACTGTGCTGGCTCCTGATGTAGTAGGAGTGTTTGTATTTACCTCTGTGTATGGTTCAGCACTGTAAAATAAGGGTTCTGGTTTCCTCCAACTGCTGTAGATGTTTGGGCCGCTGTTTGTTGTTATTCTTGATACTTTTCTTTGGTGCTTAAAGGAATTTTCCAGTACAGCGTCAATACTTCTTTTTACTGTCTTTTCTTGGGTGTAGAGCCAATGTTAAATTTTGAGTCTCAAAATATCAGCTGTTTTTGTGGTCCATTGTGGAGCGCTAGTGTAGCTCCATGTAAATGTAATGCAGTTTAAAACAGCTGTGGTTGCGGGCCACACAAACTAACAAAATTACTGCCACAAATATTCCTATTAGATGGTTTATCTATTTTAGGTGTATATAATCAATGGTAAAACTCTGCACACAATTCAAAATTCCCATCCGCCATTTTGATTGTTTTGGGGGTTAAAAACTAAAAATGAAAATTTTTAAAACTTTCCCGTTGGTTGCTCGGTAAAAGTTACAACTGTGCCAAATTTCAACTTTCTAGGTCATCTGGAAGTGGGTTAGAATTTGTATACGTGAGTGAGTGAGTTACACATGCAGTTTTATGGATATTAGATACTAATTCTTACAATTACATCATCAATTTATCTAGCCTTAAGTTATTGTTTATAGTATCACTGTTTGCATAAAATGTAGTGGCCGTCTTTCGATTCTCAAACGTGAAAGGTTAGGCCTAGGCCCAACAGTATGTATGTATAAAGTGTGATGACTGTGGCTTTGACTGTTCCGTTGGCTAGTGGTAGAGCAGAAATAAAGGTAGGGACAGTATATGCACTCAGGTCCATAGATAAAGGTGTGAGCAAGCCACAAGAACTCGGTGGGGTGTCATGAACCCACCAATGCCACTAGCCTTTGGTGTAACTACTGTGTAACTTAATGTTCAACTGCAAAGTTCTTGATGTTCAAATATATAGTAATTTTTATAGGTACAGTATAAGGTTAGGTTAAAAAATAAACATGACCGGAACAGATGTGCAGCTAATTACAATGGTGTTAGTGGTGGGATGGATGTGGCTGGCGTTGTTGATATGTTTAATCATTCTGACTTGACAAGAGACATGATGTATTATCTAGGGGATGGTGATAGTACTGGAGGGTGACTAACAAATGTTATAATTGATGAAATACAAACTTATCATGGTCTAGCTATAATTAGGAATACTGACAATCTTAATAAAATGAAAGAAGCTGTGTGGACAACATATTTTCACTTATTGTCCTCTCATGAATCTCCATCCTTGTCCTAAAGGTGCAGACCTCTGATGCAAGTACCAGAAATCAATTGTTAAATTGAAACCTTATGATCGTTGGTCCCACACTTCACTACCTGAATTAGTCATTAACGTAACTAAACCTATATTTAGAGACTTATCAAATGAACAACTGCTCAGGAAATGTCTCCATCGCGGGACTCAGAATCCTAGCGAATCTCTGATATTGGTTGTGTTATATGGTACCGATTACCCAAAACCACGTTTGTAATGAGAAATACCTTATATCTAGGAGTCTAGGAAGCCATGGCAACTTAACATGGGTAACATAGTTAAGTGTCGTGTAGTGGAAAAGTTTGTGATCAATCCCAGCTTAAACTGTGTGCAAGAAATGAAATAGCAAGATGTAGGCTACGAAGGATACTAAAAGCTGAAAAGTCGCAAAAGGATATTGATAAACGATGTAGAAAAAATCTATCGATTGCAACTTTCTTACATTTTACTCTAGTGTTTTTTATAACATTTTATATAACATACATATTTGTTCAAATTACATTTCTTTATATATAAAACTACCTATTTGATATTTTTAAATTTGTCAGTAAAAAATACTTAAAACTAACTCTTTCTAATGACACCAAATATATATGTGTACTTCCAATACTTTTATAGAAAAATGTACCTAAAGAAAAGGAAACTAACATGGGCTGGATAGGCTGGCCCCAACCCCCTTAATAAACAAACCTCAAACTTGTATATAATATATGTGACAACAGTACTGTATATTTATTTTATTAATGCTACAACCAATTTTTATTTACATATGTGAAATTGCTATAACTTTCGGCACCAAACAAACAAAGCGGTTGAAGGCGGGCATCATAAAATAAACAGTCAACTTGGACCATGTATGACCACCGTATGTATATAAGAGGACGGATGGGTCAATACCAGTGAACGTGTATGTGTGGGCGGGTGGGTCAATACCACCGAACGTATGTGTGGGCGGGTGTGTCAATACCACCGTACTTATATAGGTGGGTGGGTGGGTCAATACCAGCGATCGTGTATGAGTGGGCGGGTGGGTCAATACCACCGTATGTATATGGGAGGATGGGTGGGTCAATACCAGCGAACGTGTATGTGTGGGCGGATGGTCAATACCACCGAACGTGTATGTGTGGGCGGGTGCGTCAGGCTCCGTAAGATTTGTGACAAGGCGGATCAGGACTTCCTCTCCGCCCCACGATACTTCTGGCGTCTGGTAAAGTTCCATAACACCCCCTTCAACCCTCCAGTCCCACTGACAGCGAATGGTGTCATGGCAGACCCCGAGGGAAGAGCTGAGGCATTCCGAGCTTTCTTATCTGCCATCCACTCAGTACATATTACCCACCTTTGACGCAGCCCACGTCAACCGTACCAATGCCTGCATAGCCCAGAACCTCGAACTCTTTACTCCCTTCCAGGTACCTCCTGCAGGCCTCTCTGACCATCCATTGACCACCCCCATCACCTACCTAGATGTTGCCGCAAGGCTTTGGACCCTAAAGAACACTTCCCCCGGTCCTGATCCCATCTCCAGCTTTATGGTTAAAAAGGCCCCGGTTTCGCTGATTAGGGCTCTATCAATCGTTTTCTCTTCCATCCTTCTCATAGGCTACCACCCCAAATCCTGGAAGCTAGCCTATATCATATTACTAACAAAATCTCGGAAAACCCTGAGAAACCCAAACAACTATCGCCCCATGAGCCTCACCGCATCCCTCTCGAAAATCTTTGAGAAGATTCTAGTCGCCAGCCTCCATAATCACCTCAACGACCTTAACCTGCTCCCAAAATCACAGGGCTGGCTTCCGTCCGGGCATCAATATGTATGACCAAATCTTCAAGGAAGTGACCTACATTCAGCGAAACTCCTATCACAGTACGCCTACTATCATAGCCCTCATGGATGTCCACAAAGAATTCCACACTGTCTAGCATAACGGCATCAAAGCCGAACTCCTCCAACTCCAACTGCCCCCTCCATCATCAAGTGGACACCCAACTTCTCGATGGTAGGACAGTTCAGGTCAGAGTAAAGGACGCCCCTTCTCGACCCTTCCAGATGTTAGGAGGGGTTTCCCAGGGATCAGCGATCAGCCCACTCCTCTACATCTTATATGTGCGAGTCCCTTCACCCGCCCCCAGGGACCCCACCGACACCACTACTGGTCTCGCACAGTTTGCAGATGACACAGCCTTCTGGTGATCCTCCCGATACCCCGAGACACTAGGCAGACATCTAACTAAAACCCTCAATAACTACCTGACTTACTGTTCAAAATGGCGCATCAGGATCAACACTTCCAAGACCTAGCTCTGTTATTTTAACTACAACGGCAGGTTATTTTTAAAATTTCCGACATAACCAGGAAACCCCGATCACCCTCCAAGGCAACAGACTTGCACTGACTACGACCTGAAAGTACCTGGGAGTCACACTGGACTCAAAGCTCTCCTTCATACTCCACTTCCGACAAACCACAAATACCGTCACAGCCCGATTCAAAGCCCTCCGCTTCCTTAACAACTGTCGATGTCGAGACGATGTTTAAGGCCTCTGCCCACCTCCCAAAATAAAAAATATGCTCCAAAACCCAAAATTTGGTAATTTTTAACTAATACAGCCAAGGGGGGTACAATTAAAGGCATTTTTCTCTTAATTACTAATATACCATCAGATTTGAGAAAAGATAGTTATGGGCTCCAATGCCCCAAAAATCAAAACTCATGGAATACTGCTTAAGATTGCGGGTGAGGTCGTAGGCCGATCTTCCTCACGAGGCGACTTGCCGATATCCACACATGGGACTGTAGCAGAGTGTCTTGGTAAGGCCGCGGACCGAACTTTTCCCCGCGAGGCCGTAGGCCGAGTTTCACAAAGAGGCTTGCAGCAGAGCGTCTTGGCGAGGCCGCAGGCCGAGCTTTTCTCAACAAGCGTAGCGCGTGGCGATGGGGTTGGCACGCGAAGTGTGCAGAGGTGTCCCCTAGTATTTTTAATATACATAGAAGTTCGTCTGAAAAATAGCGAAATTAAAATGTGTTACTTTGAACATTCGTATCAATTTTTCCGCTTGTTTATTCCATTTTGTTTGGCTACATGACATACATAAGAAAGTTTGCCTTTTTCCTAATTACTTATAAACAACCATTAACTTTAAACATAAAATTGTGGGTAAAACTGCTACCCTAGGTCGAGGAAGTGACAAAAATATATTAAGATTGTTATATTTATTTTAAAGTAAGTGAAACACTACACGTTTATTACATTATAGTTCGAGTATACATATTTACAAAAATTTACTTACATAAATTTCCTCAAAACAAAAATATACATAAGCATGAAACAAGAAATTCGTGTGAACTGAAAATTATACAATATAAAAACTGAACTCAACAACACCAAAAATCATGAGTTTACGGCTATTATATTATATAACAAATTTCCTTATAATTTATGAAAACTAGAAGTGAAACAATTTTAAAAAATTATATGCAACTACAGTTTTTATTAGAAGAATGTTTATACAAATTGAATACTTTTTTAAAATTCAACTTTTACATTTTACTTAACTTTTATTATAATATTGTAATACCTCATTTGAAGTTTGATGCAATAAAGATTATTATTATTACATTAGGCCTAACGGGAGGCAAATTATAACACAAAAACGTGGTGTTTATTATAAGATAAAGTTTAGGTATTATTCTAACTAATATAATACAACGAATTTAATTCAATGAAGCTCAAAATATCATGAAGTAGGTTAGCAGTATTCACTTTTACTGAGTGACAATTAAATTTGCCCATTTATTTGTTACACCTTTAATGTACTTATATAGTTGTATTTATTATACAGGGCAAGTCTCTACTGACGTCATTAAATTTACCTGTTTTTGTACTAACAAAAACGAACAAAAAAGTCCATATTAACACGTGTCCGATTCTCAACCGTTTGGCTGTAAGGGCTCATATAGTGTGTTTTTGAAATTACTTGACATTCACTTTTTTTTTACATTACGGGTCCAAAATACATAGAGTCTGTATTAAATTTATTGACCCCCACACCCTCCCAGACATGAACAGTGGTAATTACCCACCCACCCTCCCAGACACGAACAGTGCTAATAACTCACCTATCCTCCCAGACACGAACAGTGGCATTGATTCACCGACTCTTCCAGACACGGACAGTGGTATTGCTCCGTTGGTAATCATACAAGATGTTGGGTTAGAGTAAGCTGTACTTTCCCAAGTCGAAAGAGATCCAAGAACAAGTACAAGAAGAATTGCTACTGAATGTGGAGTGAGTCATTCGTTTGTGACGATAATCTTACATAAAAATCAAATGTGCAACATCAATGTGCGTGAACGTGTTAACAACAACCTCTACATGTGGATTTTAAGATGCGGAACTGTTGTTTGGCCACCAAGGTCCCTGACCTCACCTCTATTGATTACTAAGTCTAGGATACTAAGTCTTTCAAGCAAGAAGTCTACAGAAGTCCAGTACAAACAGACGAAGAATTGAGACATCGAATCGTGAGGACTGCTAGATGTCTTATAAATGAAATCAATCTAAAGGCAAGTGCAAGGGACTTGAGGCACCGCGTCCGTACCTGCATAAGAGAAAATGGTGGACATATTGAACACTTATTAAAGTAGTTTTTGTTATAAAAAAGCATGATTATGATAATTAAATATTACATTTATTATGTATTTTATTTTGTGAAGGCTGACAATTTGTTAGTTAATAGTAAACAAATTAACTAT
>JAQJVL010005054.1:0-38673 GCA_035578905.1 Stictocephala bisonia
TGTTAATATTCCTTTGTAAATTATTGAACAAGACAAAGATTATTAAACTGATAAGAGTTCGGTACTTTTTTTTAAGATATGAGCTTAAAGTTCATTAAACGTTCATTTAAAGTTCATTAAAACTCAAGTCATATTCACATGTTCAAAGTCAGGGAGCCTACTTGCTTCGAAATAAAGCATTGCTTCATAACTCAGAACTCAAATAGCTTGAATGAAAGGAATTCAGAACTCTTAAGAACAGCACCTGAGTTTCTTGTACTTGCACTGCTATATTTGACAATTTTACTTAATATCTTAACAATATTTCCTGTCTTGGTATGTTTAAATTCAATTAAAGCTTTTTTTCTTTTATTTTGGCCAATTCCACGCGTAAAAATAGGGAAAAGGAACAAACCCTGAAATTAGCTGAAAATAATGAGAAATACTGTAGAAGAAAAAAAAAAGATGGTATGTGTTTGAAATATTGATTGATTTGTTTTAAGTGGTTTACCACTGATGTATACTGACGGTACAACACCCCTATTCACTTTTGTGCATATCTGATTGTGGAAAATACGCTTTTTAAGAAAACATAAAGAAAATCAGTTTTACATATTTATTTACATTCTGGTAAAAAGAAGTTACCCCCTTTTATCCCTTTACCCCCCACATTCCTTAAAAATATGTTAGATATTTTAAAGGAATGTGAAGCAATAACTGAAGGGGCAAATATTTCAGAGGTTTGAACGATTATTTTTCACATAAATATTGTCATTGGCTGTCTTTATGAGATATCATTTTTTATCTACAATTAATGCTGAAGATTATAAAATTCATTTTTATTTTCAATCTTTAGTATTTAAAAATTTAATAAAACGTTATATGACACATATATTGTATGTGTAATATTGTAAAAGCCACATAAATAGCAAAATACTAATACTAACGGCTTTCAAATCCTCGTTTACCATTCTTAGACTAGAGGGATTAATATTGGACTTGGGATCTTTTCCAATTATTCACTACCACTACTTTTTTCCGTTTATTCACTACCGCTTCATTAAATATTCTATTGCTCTAAAAACTGTTCCCCAATCATTTATCGTACACTGTGGTATTCCTTATCCGCTGGGATTCCGATATCACTGGCCTTATCTTATCGCTTTCCAAGAACGTACACACGGAGAGCGCATTCGGTGGTAAGTCAATAATTGGATTTACCAGTTTGTGATTACCTTTAGTAGCCACCTAACATAATCTAACCTGACTTGACTTAACCTAACCTAACAGTAATTGCGATAAAAAAGTAGTTGTAACGAAGTGACGGAAAAAATTAGTGTTAGTGAATTAACGGAAAAGGTTGTGGACTTGTTCTGAAATAGACGTAATTTACAGAAATTAATCTTCATTTATATTTTTACTTCGATGTAATTATATTGTATTGTACTTGTGTGTATTCATATGGTATGTGTAATAACACAAAAATACTAACTAAGAAATATGCATTATAAGAATACAACGATGTTCAATAGGTCTTATGGATATTCACAGAAATAAATTAGTACACACTTCCAAATTGTATATAATTGGATAAGATAGGACAACTAAAGAAAAGGTCAAATCATGTACCCTAGATAAAGAGTAGGCATGCCATCATAAAGGGCCATCATGAGCTGTGTTTTTTATACTATCTTTACTTAGACTTACTAAATTGCCGATGTTGTTTAACATGTAATATCGAAACTACTCATTTAAATTTTTAGAAAATGTTTCTTCTATACACTGAAATTCCTTTACAACGAGCAAAATAAACTAAAAAGTTTTGTTTTATGCATACTAAACAAATTTGTTAACATTAATATATAGTAAATTCATCACAACACTATTTAGAGGGAAATAGGAAAATAAAGTTTATATTTAATTTTATGCATTTTACTGTCCAGTTTAAGGGTGTAGTTCAGTAATATCTAATGAATATGACTAGCCATTAATTTGTAGAATACCTTGGTTGATAAAGGTCCTTGTGTGTGGGAGATGTGTCATCATCGACATTTGTGTAAATTACAAGAGTGGGCGGCATGGATAATTAATTACCTGAAGCAGAGATAATACATGTTTACTAAAGGTTAGTATTCCGGCAAGGTGACTGAAATAGTGAATATCAGCACAATTACAACGACTTGAGGTTACATCATGTGAGTGGGAGGTGTGCCATCAGCGTCATATGTGTGTAAATTAGGTGAGTGGGCCGGTTGCGTAATTAATTACCTGAAGCTGATATAATACATGTTTACTGAAGGTTAGTGATCCTGAAGGTGTCTGACATAGCGTACATCAGCACAATTACAACGACTTGAGGCTACATCATGAGGGCGGGAGGTGATCATACAGAGTGACATGTGTGTATTGAGTGGGCCGCATAACTAATTTATTAACTAAAGCTGTGAAAAAATATATTTACTGAAGGTCAGTCATTCTTAAGCTGACTCACATATCGTACATAAGCAAAATAACAACGACTGGGGCTACCGTTATAGCACGGTTGAATGTTATGTACTATAAGCTTACAGTAAAGATTTGTCGTGTAAGATCTCCTGTCTAAGACAGCCCATTTTGTTTGTGAACAGCCTTTAGTCAATGTAATATGCTGTATATGTATATGACTGTGATGAATGGGACGCACCTGTCTAAGTACTTCCGACCTGGATATTGAGCTGCCTACAGGCAATGTAATATGCAGTGAATGTAAGTTAGTGTGACTGTGATGAACGGGAAGCACCTGTCTGAGTTCTTCCCACCTTGATATTGAGCTGCATGAAAGCAATGTAACATGCAGTGCGTTTAAGCTAGTGTGACTGTGATGAACGGGAAGCACCTGTCTAAGTCATTCCCTCTTGGATATTGAGCTGTTTGCAGTTAATGTAATATGCAGTGTATGTAAGCTATAGTGACTGTGATGAACGGGAAGCATCTGTCTAAGTACTTACCTCTTGGATATTGAGCTGCTTGCAGTCAATGTAATATGCAGAGTATGTAATCTATAGTGACTGTGATGAACGGGAAGCACCTGTCTAAGTACTTTCCACCTTGATATTGAGCTGCCTGCAGGCAATGTAATATGCAGAGTATGTAATCTATAGTGACTGTGATAAACGGGAAGCATCTGTCTAAGTACTTACCTCTTGGATATTGAGCTGCCTGCATGCAATGTAATATGCAGAGTATGTAATCTATAGTGACTGTGATGAACGGGAAGCATCTGTCTAAGTACTTACCTCTTGGATATTGAGCTGCTTGCAGTCAATGTAACATGCAGAGTATGTAATCTATAGTGACTGTGATGAACGGGAAGCATCTGTCTAAGTACTTACCTCTTGGATATTGAGCTGCCTGCAGTCAATGTAACATGCAGAATATGTAATCTATAGTGACTGTGATGAACGGGAAGCATCTGTCTAAGTACTTACCTCTTGGATATTGAGCTGCCTGCAGTCAATGTAATATGCAGAGTATGTAATCTATAGTGACTGTGATGAACGGGAAGCACCTGTCTAAGTACTTCCCACCTTGATATTGAGCTGCCTGCAGGCAATGTAATATGCAGAGTATGTAATCTATAGTGACTGTGATGAACGGGAAGCATCTGTCTAAGTACTTACCTCTTGGATATTGAGCTGCCTGCAGTCAATGTAATATGCAGAGTATGTGATCTATAGTGACTGTGATGAACGGGAAGCACCTGTCTAAGTACTTCCCACCTTGATATTGAGCTGCCTGCAGGCAATGTAATATGCAGAGTATGTAATCTATAGTGACTGTGATGAACGGGAAGCATCTGTCTAAGTACTTACCTCTTGGATATTGAGCTGCCTGCAGTCAATGTAATATGCAGAGTATGTAATCTATAGTGACTGTAATGAACGGGAAGCACCTGTCTAAGTACTTACCTCTTGGATATTAAGCTGCCTGCAGTCAATGTAACATGCAAAGTATGTAATCTATAGTGACTGTGATGAACGGGAAGCATCTGTCTAAGTACTTACCTCTTGGATATTGAGCTGCCTGCAGTCAATGTAATATGCAGAGTATGTAATCTATAGTGACTGTGATGAACGGGAAGCACCTGTCTAAGTACTTACCTCTTGGATATTGAGCTGTTTGCAGTTAATGTAATATGCAGTGTATGTAATCTATAGTGACTGTGATGAACGGGAAGCACCTGTCTAAGTACTTACCTCTTGGATATTGAGCTGTTTGCAGTTAATGTAATATGCAGTGTATGTAATCTATAGTGACTGTGATGAACGGGAAGCATCTGTCTAAGTACTTACCTCTTGGATATTGAGCTGCCTGCAGTCAATGTAATATGCAGAGTATGTAATCTATAGTGACTGTGATGAACAGGAAGCACCTGTCTAAGTACTTACCTCTTGGATATTGAGCTGCCTGCAGTCAATGTAACATGCAGAGTATGTAATCTATAGTGACTGTGATGAACGGAAAGCATCTGTCTAAGTACTTACCTCTTGGATATTGAGCTGCCTGCAGTCAATGTAACATGCAGAGTATGTAATCTATAGTGACTGTGATGAACGGGAAGCACCTGTCTAAGTACTTACCTCTTGGATATTGAGCTGTTTGCAGTTAATGTAATATGCAGTGTATGTAATCTATAGTGACTGTGATGAACGGGAAGCACCTGTCTAAGTACTTACCTCTTGGATATTGAGCTGCCTGCAGTCAATGTAACATGCAGAGTATGTAATCTATAGTGACTGTGATGAACGGGAAGCACCTGTCTAAGTACTTACCTCTTGGATATTGAGCTGCCTGCAGTCAATGTAACATGCAGAGTATGTAATCTATAGTGACTGTGATGAACGGAAAGCATCTGTCTAAGTACTTACCTCTTGGATATTGAGCTGCCTGCAGTCAATGTAATATGCAGAGTATGTAATCTATAGTGACTGTGATGAACGGGAAGCACCTGTCTAAGTACTTCCCACCTTGATATTGAGCTGCCTGCAGGCAATGTAATATGCAGAGTATGTAATCTATAGTGACTGTGATGAACGGGAAGCATCTGTCTAAGTACTTACCTCTTGGATATTGAGCTGCCTGCAGTCAATGTAATATGCAGAGTATGTAATCTATAGTGACTGTGATGAACGGGAAGCACCAGTCTAAGTACTTCCCATCTCGATATTGAGCTACCTGCAGGCAATGTAATATGCAGAGTATGTAATCTATAGTGACTGTGATGAACGGGAAGCACCTGTCTAAGTACTTCCCACCTTGATATTGAGCTGCCTGCAGGCAATGTAATATGCAGAGTATGTAATCTATAGTGACTGTGATGAACGGGAAGCATCTGTCTAAGTACTTACCTCTTGGATATTGAGCTGCCTGCAGTCAATGTAATATGCAGAGTATGTAATCTATAGTGACTGTGATGAACGGGGAGCACCTGTCTAAGTACTTCCCACCTTGATATTGAGCTGCCTGCAGGCAATGTAATATGCAGTGCTTGTAAGCTAGTATGACTGTGATGAACGGGGAGCACCTGTCTAAGTACTTCCCACCTTGATATTGAGCTGCCTGCAGGCAATGTAATATGTAGTGCTTGTAAGCTAGTATGACTGTGATGAACGGGAAGCATCTGTCTAAGTACTTACCTCTTGGATATTGAGCTGCTTGCAGGCAATGTAACATGCAGAGTATGTAATCTATAGTGACTGTGATGAACGGGAAGCATCTGTCTAAGTACTTACCTCTTGGATATTGAGCTGCCTGCAGGCAATGTAATATGCAGAGTATGTAATCTATAGTGACTGTGATGAACGGGAAGCACCTGTCTAAGTACTTCCCACCTTGATATTGAGCTACCTGCAGGTAATGTAATATGCAGAGTATGTAATCTATAGTGACTGTGATGAACGGGAAGCATCTGTCTAAGTACTTACCTCTTGGATATTGAGCTGCCTGCAGGCAATGTAATATGCAGAGTATGTAATCTATAGTGACTGTGATGAACGGGAAGCATCTGTCTAAGTACTTACCTCTTGGATATTGAGCTGCCTACAGTCAATGTAATATGCAGAGTATGTAATCTATAGTGACTGTGATGAACGGGAAGCATCTGTCTAAGTACTTACCTCTTGGATATTGAGCTGCCTGCAGTCAATGTAATATGCAGAGTATGTAATCTATAGTGACTGTGATGAACGGGAAGCATCTGTCTAAGTACTTCCCACCTTGATATTGAGCTGCCTGCAGTCAATGTAATATGCAGAGTATGTAATCTATAGTGACTGTGATGAACGGGAAGCACCTGTCTAAGTACTTCCCACCTTGATATTGAGCTGCCTGCAGGCAATGTAATATGCAGAATATGTAATCTATAGTGACTGTGATGAGCGGGAAGCATCTGTCTAAGTACTTACCTCTTGGATATTGAGCTGCCTGCAGTCAATGTAATATGCAGAGTATGTAATCTATAGTGACTGTGATGAACGGGAAGCACCTGTCTAAGTACTTCCCACCTTGATATTGAGCTGCCTGCAGGCAATGTAATATGCAGAGTATGTAATCTATAGTGACTGTGATGAACGGGAAGCATCTGTCTAAGTACTTACCTCTTGGATATTGAGCTGCCTGCAGTCAATGTAATATGCAGAGTATGTAATCTATAGTGACTGTGATGAACGGGAAGCATCTGTCTAAGTACTTCCCACCTTGATATTGAGCTGCCTGCAGTCAATGTAATATGCAGAGTATGTAATCTATAGTGACTGTGATGAACGGGAAGCACCTGTCTAAGTACTTCCCACCTTGATATTGAGCTGCCTGCAGGCAATGTAATATGCAGAGTATGTAATCTATAGTGACTGTGATGAACGGGAAGCATCTGTCTAAGTACTTACCTCTTGGATATTGAGCTGCCTGTAGTCAATGTAATATGCAGAGTATGTAATCTATAGTGACTGTGATGAACGGGAAGCACCTGTCTAAGTACTTCCCACCTTGATATTGAGCTGCCTGCAGGCAATGTAATATGCAGAGTATGTAATCCATAGTTACTGTGATGAACGGGAAGCACCTGTCTAAGTACTTCCCACCTTGATATTAAGCTGCCTGCAGGCAATGTAATATGCAGAGTATGTAATCTATAGTGACTATGATGAACGGGAAGCATCTGTCTAAGTACTTACCTCTTGGATATTGAGCTGCCTGCAGTCAATGTAATATGCAGAGTATGTAATCTATAGTGACTGTGATGAACGGGAAGCATCTGTCTAAGTACTTACCTCTTGGATATTGAGCTGCCTGCAGTCAATGTAATATGCAGAGTATGTAATCTATAGTGACTGTGATGAACGGGAAGCACCTGTCTAAGTACTTCCCACCTTGATATTGAGCTGCCTGCAGTCAATGTAATATGCAGAGTATGTAATCTATAGTGACTGTGATAAACGGGAAGCACCTGTTTAAGTACTTCCCACCTTGATATTGAGCTGCCTGCAGGCAATGTAATATGCAGAGTATGTAATCTATAGTGACTGTGATGAACGGGAAGCACCTGTCTAAGTACTTCCCACCTTGATATTGAGCTGCCTGCAGGCAATGTAATATGCAGTGTATGTAATCTATAGTGACTGTGATGAGCGGGAAGCATCTGTCTAAGTACTTACCTCTTGGATATTGAGCTGCTTGCAGTCAATGTAACATGCAGAGTATGTAATCTATAGTGACTGTGATGAACGGGAAGCATCTGTCTAAGTACTTACCTCTTGGATATTGAGCTGCCTGCAGTCAATGTAACATGCAGAATATGTAATCTATAGTGACTGTGATGAACGGGAAGCATCTGTCTAAGTACTTACCTCTTGGATATTGAGCTGCCTGCAGTCAATGTAATATGCAGAGTATGTAATCTATAGTGACTGTGATGAACGGGAAGCACCTGTCTAAGTACTTCCCACCTTGATATTGAGCTGCCTGCAGGCAATGTAATATGCAGAGTATGTAATCTATAGTGACTGTGATGAACGGGAAGCATCTGTCTAAGTACTTACCTCTTGGATATTGAGCTGCCTGCAGTCAATGTAATATGCAGAGTATGTGATCTATAGTGACTGTGATGAACGGGAAGCACCTGTCTAAGTACTTCCCACCTTGATATTGAGCTGCCTGCAGGCAATGTAATATGCAGAGTATGTAATCTATAGTGACTGTGATGAACGGGAAGCATCTGTCTAAGTACTTACCTCTTGGATATTGAGCTGCCTGCAGTCAATGTAATATGCAGAGTATGTAATCTATAGTGACTGTAATGAACGGGAAGCACCTGTCTAAGTACTTACCTCTTGGATATTAAGCTGCCTGCAGTCAATGTAACATGCAAAGTATGTAATCTATAGTGACTGTGATGAACGGGAAGCATCTGTCTAAGTACTTACCTCTTGGATATTGAGCTGCCTGCAGTCAATGTAATATGCAGAGTATGTAATCTATAGTGACTGTGATGAACGGGAAGCACCTGTCTAAGTACTTACCTCTTGGATATTGAGCTGTTTGCAGTTAATGTAATATGCAGTGTATGTAATCTATAGTGACTGTGATGAACGGGAAGCACCTGTCTAAGTACTTACCTCTTGGATATTGAGCTGTTTGCAGTTAATGTAATATGCAGTGTATGTAATCTATAGTGACTGTGATGAACGGGAAGCATCTGTCTAAGTACTTACCTCTTGGATATTGAGCTGCCTGCAGTCAATGTAATATGCAGAGTATGTAATCTATAGTGACTGTGATGAACAGGAAGCACCTGTCTACGTACTTACCTCTTGGATATTGAGCTGCCTGCAGTCAATGTAACATGCAGAGTATGTAATCTATAGTGACTGTGATGAACGGAAAGCATCTGTCTAAGTACTTACCTCTTGGATATTGAGCTGCCTGCAGTCAATTTAACATGCAGAGTATGTAATCTATAGTGACTGTGATGAACGGGAAGCACCTGTCTAAGTACTTACCTCTTGGATATTGAGCTGTTTGCAGTTAATGTAATATGCAGTGTATGTAATCTATAGTGACTGTGATGAACGGGAAGCACCTGTCTAAGTACTTACCTCTTGGATATTGAGCTGCCTGCAGTCAATGTAACATGCAGAGTATGTAATCTATAGTGACTGTGATGAACGGGAAGCACCTGTCTAAGTACTTACCTCTTGGATATTGAGCTGCCTGCAGTCAATGTAACATGCAGAGTATGTAATCTATAGTGACTGTGATGAACGGGAAGCATCTGTCTAAGTACTTACCTCTTGGATATTGAGCTGCCTGCAGTCAATGTAATATGCAGAGTATGTAATCTATAGTGACTGTGATGAACGGGAAGCACCAGTCTAAGTACTTCCCACCTTGATATTGAGCTACCTGCAGGCAATGTAATATGCAGAGTATGTAATCTATAGTGACTGTGATGAACGGGAAGCACCTGTCTAAGTACTTACCTCTTGGATATTGAGCTGTTTGCAGATAATGTAATATGCAGAGTATGTAATCTATAGTGACTGTGATGAACGGGAAGCATCTGTCTAAGTACTTACCTCTTGGATATTGAGCTGCCTGCAGTCAATGTAATATGCAGAGTATGTAATCTATAGTGACTGTGATGAACGGGAAGCACCTGTCTAAGTACTTCCCACCTTGATATTGAGCTGCCTGCAGGCAATGTAATATGCAGAGTATGTAAGCTATAGTGACTGTGATAAACGGGAAGCACCTGTCTAAGTACTTCCCACCTTGATATTGAGCTGCCTGCAGGCAATGTAATATGCAGAGTATGTAAGCTATAGTGACTGTGATGAACGGGAAGCATCTGTCTAAGTACTTACCTCTTGGATATTGAGCTGCTTGCAGGCAATGTAACATGCAGAGTATGTAATCTATAGTGACTGTGATGAACGGGAAGCATCTGTCTAAGTACTTACCTCTTGGATATTGAGCTGCCTGCAGGCAATGTAATATGCAGAGTATGTAATCTATAGTGACTGTGATGAACGGGAAGCACCTGTCTAAGTACTTCCCACCTTGATATTGAGCTACCTGCAGGTAATGTTATATGCAGAGTATGTAATCTATAGTGACTGTGATGAACGGGAAGCATCTGTCTAAGTACTTACCTCTTGGATATTGAGCTGCCTGCAGGCAATGTAATATGCAGAGTATGTAATCTATAGTGACTGTGATGAACGGGAAGCATCTGTCTAAGTACTTACCTCTTGGATATTGAGCTGCCTACAGTCAATGTAATATGCAGAGTATGTAATCTATAGTGACTGTGATGAACGGGAAGCATCTGTCTAAGTACTTACCTCTTGGATATTGAGCTGCCTGCAGTCAATGTAATATGCAGAGTATGTAATCTATAGTGACTGTGATGAACGGGAAGCATCTGTCTAAGTACTTCCCACCTTGATATTGAGCTGCCTGCAGTCAATGTAATATGCAGAGTATGTAATCTATAGTGACTGTGATGAACGGGAAGCACCTGTCTAAGTACTTCCCACCTTGATATTGAGCTGCCTGCAGGCAATGTAATATGCAGAATATGTAATCTATAGTGACTGTGATGAGCGGGAAGCATCTGTCTAAGTACTTACCTCTTGGATATTGAGCTGCCTGCAGTCAATGTAATATGCAGAGTATGTAATCTATAGTGACTGTGATGAACGGGAAGCACCTGTCTAAGTACTTCCCACCTTGATATTGAGCTGCCTGCAGGCAATGTAATATGCAGAGTATGTAATCTATAGTGACTGTGATGAACGGGAAGCATCTGTCTAAGTACTTACCTCTTGGATATTGAGCTGCCTGCAGTCAATGTAATATGCAGAGTATGTAATCTATAGTGACTGTGATGAACGGGAAGCATCTGTCTAAGTACTTCCCACCTTGATATTGAGCTGCCTGCAGTCAATGTAATATGCAGAGTATGTAATCTATAGTGACTGTGATGAACGGGAAGCACCTGTCTAAGTACTTCCCACCTTGATATTGAGCTGCCTGCAGGCAATGTAATATGCAGAGTATGTAATCTATAGTGACTGTGATGAACGGGAAGCATCTGTCTAAGTACTTACCTCTTGGATATTGAGCTGCCTGTAGTCAATGTAATATGCAGAGTATGTAATCTATAGTGACTGTGATGAACGGGAAGCATATGTCTAAGTACTTACCTCTTGGATATTGAGCTGCCTGCAGTCAATGTAATATGCAGTGTATGTAATCTATAGTGACTGTGATGAACGGAAAGCATCTGTCTAAGTACTTAGCTCTTGGATATTGAGCTGCC
Organism: Stictocephala bisonia; assembly: GCA_035578905.1. Classification (NCBI taxonomy): domain Eukaryota; kingdom Metazoa; phylum Arthropoda; class Insecta; order Hemiptera; family Membracidae; genus Stictocephala; species Stictocephala bisonia. The sequence goes on from JAQJVL010005054.1 coordinate 11,339, forward strand.
TGCAGTCAATGTAATATGCAGTGAATGTAAGTTAGTGTGACTGTGATGAACGGGAAGCACCTGTCTGAGTTCTTCCCACCTTGATATTGAGCTGCATGAAAGCAATGTAACATGCAGTGCGTTTAAGCTAGTGTGACTGTGATGAACGGGAAGCACCTGTCTAAGTCATTCCCTCTTGGATATTGAGCTGTTTGCAGTTAATGTAATATGCAGTGTATGTAAGCTATAGTGACTGTGATGAACGGGAAGCATCTGTCTAAGTACTTACCTCTTGGATATTGAGCTGCTTGCAGTCAATGTAATATGCAGAGTATGTAATCTATAGTGACTGTGATGAACGGGAAGCACCTGTCTAAGTACTTTCCACCTTGATATTGAGCTGCCTGCAGGCAATGTAATATGCAGAGTATGTAATCTATAGTGACTGTGATAAACGGGAAGCATCTGTCTAAGTACTTACCTCTTGGATATTGAGCTGCCTGCATGCAATGTAATATGCAGAGTATGTAATCTATAGTGACTGTGATGAACGGGAAGCATCTGTCTAAGTACTTACCTCTTGGATATTGAGCTGCTTGCAGTCAATGTAACATGCAGAGTATGTAATCTATAGTGACTGTGATGAACGGGAAGCATCTGTCTAAGTACTTACCTCTTGGATATTGAGCTGCCTGCAGTCAATGTAACATGCAGAATATGTAATCTATAGTGACTGTGATGAACGGGAAGCATCTGTCTAAGTACTTACCTCTTGGATATTGAGCTGCCTGCAGTCAATGTAATATGCAGAGTATGTAATCTATAGTGACTGTGATGAACGGGAAGCACCTGTCTAAGTACTTCCCACCTTGATATTGAGCTGCCTGCAGGCAATGTAATATGCAGAGTATGTAATCTATAGTGACTGTGATGAACGGGAAGCATCTGTCTAAGTACTTACCTCTTGGATATTGAGCTGCCTGCAGTCAATGTAATATGCAGAGTATGTAATCTATAGTGACTGTGATGAACGGGAAGCACCTGTCTAAGTACTTCCCACCTTGATATTGAGCTGCCTGCAGGCAATGTAATATGCAGAGTATGTAATCTATAGTGACTGTGATGAACGGGAAGCATCTGTCTAAGTACTTACCTCTTGGATATTGAGCTGCCTGCAGTCAATGTAATATGCAGAGTATGTAATCTATAGTGACTGTAATGAACGGGAAGCACCTGTCTAAGTACTTACCTCTTGGATATTATGCTGCCTGCAGTCAATGTAACATGCAAAGTATGTAATCTATAGTGACTGTGATGAACGGGAAGCATCTGTCTAAGTACTTACCTCTTGGATATTGAGCTGCCTGCAGTCAATGTAATATGCAGAGTATGTAATCTATAGTGACTGTGATGAACGGGAAGCACCTGTCTAAGTACTTACCTCTTGGATATTGAGCTGTTTGCAGATAATGTAATATGCAGTGTATGTAATCTATAGTGACTGTGATGAACGGGAAGCACCTGTCTAAGTACTTACCTCTTGGATATTGAGCTGTTTGCAGTTAATGTAATATGCAGTGTATGTAATCTATAGTGACTGTGATGAACGGGAAGCATCTGTCTAAGTACTTACCTCTTGGATATTGAGCTGCCTGCAGTCAATGTAATATGCAGAGTATGTAATCTATAGTGACTGTGATGAACGGGAAGCACCTGTCTAAGTACTTACCTCTTGGATATTGAGCTGCCTGCAGTCAATGTAACATGCAGAGTATGTAATCTATAGTGACTGTGATGAACGGAAAGCATCTGTCTAAGTACTTACCTCTTGGATATTGAGCTGCCTGCAGTCAATGTAACATGCAGAGTATGTAATCTATAGTGACTGTGATGAACGGTAAGCACCTGTCTAAGTACTTCCCACCTTGATATTGAGCTGCCTGCAGGTAATGTAATATGCAGAGTATGTAATCTATAGTGACTGTGATGAACGGGAAGCATCTGTCTAAGTACTTACCTCTTGGATATTGAGCTGCCTGCAGTCAATATAACATGCAGAGTATGTAATCTATAGTGACTGTGATGAACGGGAAGCACCTGTCTAAGTACTTACCTCTTGGATATTGAGCTGCCTGCAGTCAATGTAACATGCAGAGTATGTAATCTATAGTGACTGTGATGAACGGGAAGCATCTGTCTAAGTACTTACCTCTTGGATATTGAGCTGCCTGCAGTCAATGTAATATGCAGAGTATGTAATCTATAGTGACTGTGATGAACGGGAAGCACCTGTCTAAGTACTTACCTCTTGGATATTGAGCTGTTTGCAGTTAATGTAATATGCAGTGTATGTAATCTATAGTGACTGTGATGAACGGGAAGCACCTGTCTAAGTACTTACCTCTTGGATATTGAGCTGTTTGCAGTTAATGTAATATGCAGTGTATGTAATCTATAGTGACTGTGATGAACGGGAAGCATCTGTCTAAGTACTTACCTCTTGGATATTGAGCTGCCTGCAGTCAATGTAATATGCAGAGTATGTAATCTATAGTGACTGTGATGAACGGGAAGCACCTGTCTAAGTACTTACCTCTTGGATATTGAGCTGCCTGCAGTCAATGTAACATGCAGAGTATGTAATCTATAGTGACTGTGATGAACGGAAAGCATCTGTCTAAGTACTTACCTCTTGGATATTGAGCTGCCTGCAGTCAATGTAACATGCAGAGTATGTAATCTATAGTGACTGTGATGAACGGGAAGCACCTGTCTAAGTACTTACCTCTTGGATATTGAGCTGTTTGCAGTTAATGTAATATGCAGTGTATGTAATCTATAGTGACTGTGATGAACGGGAAGCACCTGTCTAAGTACTTACCTCTTGGATATTGAGCTGCCTGCAGTCAATGTAACATGCAGAGTATGTAATCTATAGTGACAGTGATGAACGGGAAGCACCTGTCTAAGTACTTACCTCTTGGATATTGAGCTACCTGCAGTCAATGTAACATGCAGAGTATGTAATCTATAGTGACTGTGATGAACGGAAAGCATCTGTCTAAGTACTTACCTCTTGGATATTGAGCTGCCTGCAGTCAATGTAATATGCAGAGTATGTAATCTATAGTGACTGTGATGAACGGGAAGCACCTGTCTAAGTACTTCCCACCTTGATATTGAGCTGCCTGCAGGCAATGTAATATGCAGAGTATGTAATCTATAGTGACTGTGATGAACGGGAAGCATCTGTCTAAGTACTTACCTCTTGGATATTGAGCTGCCTGCAGTCAATGTAATATGCAGAGTATGTAATCTAAAGTGACTGTGATGAACGGGAAGCACCAGTCTAAGTACTTCCCACCTTGATATTGAGCTACCTGCAGGCAATGTAATATGCAGAGTATGTAATCTATAGTGACTGTGATGAACGGGAAGCACCTGTCTAAGTACTTCCCACCTTGATATTGAGCTGCCTGCAGGCAATGTAATATGCAGAGTATGTAATCTATAGTGACTGTGATGAACGGGAAGCATCTGTCTAAGTACTACCCACCTTGATATTGAGCTGCCTGCAGGCAATGTAATATGCAGAGTATGTAAGCTATAGTGACTGTGATGAACGGGAAGCATCTGTCTAAGTACTTACCTCTTGGATATTGAGCTGCTTGCAGGCAATGTAACATGCAGAGTATGTAATCTATAGTGACTGTGATGAACGGGAAGCATCTGTCTAAGTACTAACCTCTTGGATATTGAGCTGCCTGCAGGCAATGTAATATGCAGAGTATGTAATCTATAGTGACTGTGATGAACGGGAAGCACCTGTCTAAGTACTTCCCACCTTGATATTGAGCTGCCTGCAGGTAATGTAATATGCAGAGTATGTAATCTATAGTGACTGTGATGAACGGGAAGCATCTGTCTAAGTACTTACCTCTTGGATATTGAGCTGCCTGCAGGCAATGTAATATGCAGAGTATGTAATCTATAGTGACTGTGATGAACGGGAAGCATCTGTCTAAATACTTACCTCTTGGATATTGAGCTGCCTACAGTCAATGTAATATGCAGAGTATGTAATCTATAGTGACTGTGATGAACGGGAAGCATCTGTCTAAGTACTTACCTCTTGGATATTGAGCTGCCTGCAGTCAATGTAATATGCAGAGTATGTAATCTATAGTGACTGTGATGAACGGGAAGCATCTGTCTAAGTACTTCCCACCTTGATATTGAGCTGCCTGCAGTCAATGTAATATGCAGAGTATGTAATCTATAGTGACTGTGATGAACGGGAAGCACCTGTCTAAGTACTTCCCACCTTGATATTGAGCTGCCTGCAGGCAATGTAATATGCAGAATATGTAATCTATAGTGACTGTGATGAGCGGGAAGCATCTGTCTAAGTACTTACCTCTTGGATATTGAGCTGCCTGTAGTCAATGTAATATGCAGAGTATGTAATCTATAGTGACTGTGATGAACGGGAAGCACCTGTCTAAGTACTTCCCACCTTGATATTGAGCTGCCTGCAGGCAATTTAATATGCAGAGTATGTAATCTATAGTTACTGTGATGAACGGGAAGCACCTGTCTAAGTACTTCCCACCTTGATATTGAGCTGCCTGCAGGCAATGTAATATGCAGAGTATGTAATCTATAGTGACTTTGATGAACGAGAAGCATCTGTCTAAGTACTTACCTCTTGGATATTGAGCTGCCTGCAGTCAATGTAATATGCAGAGTATGTAATCTATAGTGACTGTGATGAACGGGAAGCATCTGTCTAAGTACTTACCTCTTGGATATTGAGCTGCCTGCAGTCAATGTAATATGCAGAGTATGTAATCTATAGTGACTGTGATGAACGGGAAGCACCTGTCTAAGTACTTCCCACCTTGATATTGAGCTGCCTGCAGTCAATGTAATATGCAGAGTATGTAATCTATAGTGACTGTGATAAACGGGAAGCACCTGTCTAAGTACTTCCCACCTTGATATTGAGCTGCCTGCAGGCAATGTAATATGCAGAGTATGTAATCTATAGTGACTGTGATGAACGGGAAGCACCTGTCTAAGTACTTCCCACCTTGATATTGAGCTGCCTGCAGGCAATGTAATATGCAGTGTATGTAATCTATAGTGACTGTGATGAGCGGGAAGCATCTGTCTAAGTACTTACCTCTTGGATATTGAGCTGCCTGCAGTCAATGTAATATGCAGAGTATGTAATCTATAGTGACTGTGATGAACGGGAAGCATATGTCTAAGTACTTACCTCTTGGATATTGAGCTGCCTGCAGTCAATGTAATATGCAGTGTATGTAATCTATAGTAACTGTGATGAACGGGAAGCATCTGTCTAAGTACTTAACTCTTGGATATTGAGCTGCCTGCAGTCAATGTAATATGCAGTGTATGTAATCTATAGTGACTGTGATGAACGGGAAGCATCTGTCTAAGTACTTACCTCTTGGATATTGAGCTGCCTGCAGTCAATGTAATATGCAGTGTATGTAATCTATAGTGACTGTGATGAACGGGAAGAATCTGTCTAAGTACTTACCTCTTGGATATTGAGCTGCCTGCAGGCAATGTAATATGCAGTGTATGTAATCTATAGTGACTGTGATGAACGGGAAGCAGTTGTCTAAGTACTTACCTCTTGGATATTGAGCTGCCTGCAGGCAATGTAATATGCAGAGTATGTAATCTATAGTGACTGTGATGAACGGGAAGCACCTGTCTAAGTACTTACCTCTTGGATATTGAGCTGCCTGCAGTCAATGTAACATGCAGAGTATGTAATCTATAGTGACTGTGATGAACGGAAAGCATCTGTCTAAGTACTTACCTCTTGGATATTGAGCTGCCTGCAGTCAATTTAACATGCAGAGTATGTAATCTATAGTGACTGTGATGAACGGGAAGCATCTGTCTAAGTACTTACCTCTTGGATATTGAGCTGCCTGCAGTCAATGTAACATGCAGAGTATGTATTCTATAGTGACTGTGATGAACGGGAAGCATCTGTCTAAGTACTTACCTCTTGGATATTGAGCTGCCTGCAGTCAATGTAACATGCAGAGTATGTAATCTATAGTGACTGTGATGAACGGGAAGCATCTGTCTAAGTACTTACCTCTTGGATATTGAGCTGCCTGCAGTCAATGTAACATGCAGAGTATGTAATCTATAGTGACTGTGATGAACGGGAAGCATCTGTCTAAGTACTTACCTCTTGGATATTGAGCTGCCTGCAGTCAATGTAATATGCAGAGTATGTAAGCTATAGTGACTGTGATGAACGGGAAGCACCTGTCTAAGTACTTACCTCTTGGATATTGAGCTGATTGCAGGCAATGTAACATGTAGTGAATATAAGCTAGCGTCACTGTGATGAACGGGAAGCAGCTGTCTAATTACTTCCCACCTTGATATTGAGCTTCCTACAGGTAATGTAATATGCATTGTATGTAAGCTAGTGTGTCTGTGATGAACGAGAAACACCTGTTTAAGTACTTCCCACCTTGATATTGAGCTGCCTGCAGGCAATGTAACAGGTAGTGAATGTAAGCTAGTGTGACTGTGATGAACGGGAAGCACCTGTGTAAGTACTTCCCACCTTGATATTGAGCTGCTTGCAGGCAATGTAACATGTAGAGACTGTAAGCTAGTGTGACTGTGATGAACGGGAAGCACCTGTCTAAGTACTTACCTCTTGGATATTGAGCTGATTGCAGGCAATGTAACATGTAGTGAATGTAAGCTAGTGTGACTGTGATGAACGGGAAGCACCTGTGTAAGTACTTCCCACCTTGATATTGAGCTGCCTGCAGGCAATGTAATATGCAGAGTATGTAATCTATAGTGACTGTGATGAACGGGAAGCACCTGTCTAAGTACTTCCCACCTTGATATTGAGCTGCTTGCAGGCAATGTAATGCAGCCGCAAGTATGTAAGCTAGTGTGACTGTGATGAACGAGAAGCACCTGTTTAAGTACTTCCCACCTTGATATTGAGCTGCCTGCAGTCAATGTAACATGCAGAGTATGTAATCTATAGTGACTGTGATGAACGGGAAGCATCTGTCTAAGTACTTACCTCTTGGATATTGAGCTGCCTGCAGTCAATGTAATATGCAGAGTATGTAAGCTATAGTGACTGTGATGAACGGGAAGCACCTGTCTAAGTACTTACCTCTTGGATATTGAGCTGATTGCAGGCAATGTAACATGTAGTGAATATAAGCTAGCGTCACTGTGATGAACGGGAAGCAGCTGTCTAATTACTTCCCACCTTGATATTGAGCTTCCTACAGGTAATGTAATATGCATTGTATGTAAGCTAGTGTGTCTGTGATGAACGGGGAGCACCTGTCTAAGTACTTCCCACCTTGATATTGAGCTGTCTGCAGGCAATGTAACATGTAGTGAATGTAAGCTAGTGTGACTGTGATGAACGGGAAGCACCTGTCTAAGTACTTCCCACCTTGATATTGAGCTGCTTGCAGGCAATGTAACATGTAGAGAATGTAAGCTAGTGTGACTGTGATGAACGGGAAGCACCTGTCTAAGTACTTACCTCTTGGATATTGAGCTGATTGCAGGCAATGTAACATGTAGTGAATGTAAGCTAGTGTGACTGTGATGAACGGGAAGCACCTGTGTAAGTACTTCCCACCTTGATATTGAGCTGCCTGCAGGCAATGTAATATGCAGAGTATGTAATCTATAGTGACTGTGATGAACGGGAAGCACCTGTCTAAGTACTTCCCACCTTGATATTGAGCTGCTTGCAGGCAATGTAATGCAGCCGCAAGTATGTAAGCTAGTGTGACTGTGATGAACGAGAAGCACCTGTTTAAGTACTTCCCACCTTGATATTGAGGTGCCTGAAGGCAGTCTAACATGCAGTGCATTTAAGCTTGTGTGATTGTGATAATCTATGAACCACTTGTCCAACCACTCCCCACCTTGATATTGAGCTATCTGCAAATCACATCATGATTACGAACTGCCTTTAGTCAATGTTATATACAGTGTATGTTAGCTAGTGTGACTGTGGTGAACGATAAGCACCTCTCTAACCATAGCCTACCTTGATATTGAGCTCCTGCAGTTAGTGTATGCTTTAAGTAGGCTAGTGTACTGTAATGAATTGCCAAGCAGCTGTATGATGTTAGCACATCTCGATATTGAAACTTTCTACAGTCAATCTATTATGTTGTGTGAGTAGGCTGATATTATTGTGATGGATGACCAGAGAGCTGTCTAACGACAGCCTACCTTGATATTGAAGCTGCCTGCAGTAAATTATGCAGTATTATGCAGGCAAGTGTGACTTTGATGAATGGCCAACCAGCTGCCTAACGATAGCCCAACTTTTTATTGATTTGCCCTCGATAAATATTATATACAGTAAAAGTAGCCCAATGGGTCTGTAATGTATGACCAACCGTATGTCTAACGATAGCCCAACTTTTTATTGATTTGACTGCGATAAATAACATATACAGTGTAAGTAGCCTAATGGGTCTGTGATGTATGACCTACCATATGTCTAACGATAGCCCAACTTGTTATTGATTTGCCTGCGATAAATAACATATACAGTGCAGGTAGCCTAATGGGTCTATGATGTATGACCAACCATATGTCTAACGAAACCCCACCTTGAAATAGACTTACATGTAGTACATTTTAATTCCTGTTTAAGTAGGCTAGTGTGACCGTGATGAATGACCACACTACCCAACCACTTTACGAACAAGACTCGTTAGAGACACCCACGCACAGAGGTAGAAACCCATGGACCTTTTTGAATCCATTGATTTTTACGACGATTTAACTTCCTACCTAGGACTACCTGCCTACCAAGTATAGGTATGTGGGCATGTAATTTCACTCTACGTGTATGGGTTGATAAATACCACTGTACGTAATGAATGGAATAAAAAGAGTCCACTGGAAATCCTCGAAGTCTCCACAAATTTCACGGAGGAAGGGATAGATTAGGGAATTTCAGGTATACAAGCAGGAAAAGCAGACGATCTTGACAGTATACTTCCAGAATATCTTTTGAATTCTGGTAGCAGTGTGACACAATGGCTTCAAACAGTCTACAATAAGAGATTATATACATGAAATTTTCTAAAAGCATACAAGAGACCGAAAGGAGTAGCTGTTCTGAATCCTGGCTAATACCCCGAAAGGGTGGAAAGTTATCGCCCTATATCTTATCTTAGTTTTTTTTATAATTTGTTGTAAAGACTGTTAGACTATAGAATATCACCCATTATTGATTCTAAAGTTCCAGTTGAGCAGGCTGGTTTTCGCCCCGGCCGAGGTTGTACCAACCAGATCCTACCTCTGACATAATTTATAGTGAATGGGTTTGACATATGTTGAAAAAATATGATCTTACAGGGGCTTATGACACAGTATGGAGCAAAGGTTTGTTGTTATAGAGTCTCCTTTTCTGTCTCTTTTTTGCAGTCAATGCTTATTACCAGGAATATACAAGTTTTTATCGGTCGTGAAGAAAGGTCTTTTAGACAGGTAAAGGATAGTCTGTCACAGTGGTTCGTACTAGCTCCAATTTTTTTAACACGTAACCTCTGAGATCCAGATTACAAAGACCAAAAAATTTATATATTCAGTGGATCTTACTTTAGCTTACCAACACAAAGAATTCAAAGCTACTAAAAACCAATTATAAGTTACCTTGCAGTCTAAACTCCGCTGCACCGGTCCCAAGCCCGGGGTCTCATCTTTCCCATAACCGATGAGAAAGGAGGAGGGTACCTTCCCACAGCTCTCAGTGTAATCCCGATACTGAGAGCACTCCTATCCCATTAATTCCTTATCCTACCAAACATCCACTCTCCCGTGCCGTACCGTGTCCGGGGTAGGCTTTCAAGCCAACAAAGACTTGCCTGCATGTGCATGACAGGGGCCTTTAGGCGACCCCTTTAATTGCACTGGATGTTCTTCTTAACCTAGAGGCTCGGGCGGCGGCTTACAGGCTTCAACTGACTGACCACTGGAGGGGGTCCTGTACAGGTCACACCTCAGTGGTCAATCTAGTAAACGATGAGGTACTCTCAATGAAGTTTGACTTCATTGGGACTAAGTATCTTTTCACTAGACCCTATACTGTGGATTTCAGGTCGAGGGAGTACTGGGACGCTGTTAGTAGCCCGGTTTCTTCTCACGACCGAATTGTATGGTTCACAGACGGGTCAAGAATGGGCAACAGAGCTGGATTTGGTGTCTATACTGGCGACCCCAGGACCAACGCTAGCGTGAGCCTGGGAGCGTATGGCACCGTTTTCCAAGCTGAAGTCGCCATACGTTCAGCGCAAACTATGATAGGGGTTTGCGAGAAACATATCCACATCCTCTCAGACAGTCAGGCGGCCTTAGGGGCTCTTGACTCCTGGAAGGTTTCGTCTGGTCTAGTCTGGGAATGTGTGGAGTCCAGGTACTCTCAATGAAGTTTGACTTCATTGGGACTAAGTATCTTTTCACCAGACCCTATACTGTGGATTTCAGGTCGAGGGAGTACTGGGACGCTGTCAGTAGCCCGGTTTCTTCTCACGACCGAATTGTATGGTTCACAGACGGGTCAAGAATGGGCAACAGAGCTGGATTTGGTGTCTATGCTGGCGACCCCGGGACCAACGCTACCGTGAGCCTGGGAGCGTATGGCACCGTTTTCCAAGCTGAAGTCACCATACGTTCAGCGCAAACTATGATAGGGGTTTGCGAGAAACATATCCACATACTATCAGACAGTCAGGCGGCCTTAGGTGCTCTTGACTCCTGGAAGGTTTCGTCTGGTCTAGTCTGGAATGTGTGGAGTCCCTCAGCATCCTGGGCTCAAGAAATCAGGTCTTGCTGGAATGGATCCCAGGACATAGGGGATTAGAAGGCAACGAGCAGGCCAATGCCTTGGCTAGGGAAGGTGCTATCAAGCCCTTCATTGGTCCTGAGCCGGCCTGCGGCGTTTCGGCTGCAGCTGTCAAAACAGCAATCAAAAACTGGGTCAGCGCCAGACATCTTGAAAGATGGCGGCGGTTCCCAGGGCAAAGACTCGGCAAGGTTCTTGTCAGAAATCCTTCCCAGAAGTTAACAAAGCCACTTGTTGGGTTGAGTAAATTGCACGTCAAGCTGGTGATGGGACTCATCACCGGTTACGGCAAATTCCGGAGGCATCCAAGAACAGTGGGACTCTTTACGGAGGATCCCATCTGTCGCCTCTGTGGGGAGGACGACTCGTGGGCAGAATACATTGTCCTGGAGTGTGAGGCTCATCTCTGGGACAGTCGGAAATTACTAATCTAGTTAAGAAGCTCCTTGACCTGGTCAAGGATTGCCAGCTTTACGACGATTAGGCACCGGGATTGGCACAAAAAGCCCCAGGCTTCGTTGCAAGGGTTGGCTGGACCAACTGTACATCCCCTTTCAATCTAATCTAATCTACCTTGCAGTCTTTGAAGAACATTTTATAACCTGTAAGCTACTAACCCACAAAAAAACGGAGGATGCTTCCACCTAAATAACAGACTGGCTAATCAAAAATTAAACATCTTTCTAAATGATGTAAAACGCCACCATAATGCTCATCACCACAATACCTGGGACTAACGCTAGATCGATCACTGGCGTTTAATAGCCATATTCAAAACACGACATCAGCTGAAATGAAAAACAAGGAAAATGTACGGCTGATATTACATCATATTGCTGAAACAACTTGGGGAGCCAACACACATGTTTTGCGTACTACTGCATTGTCACTGGTCTTTTCAGCTGTTGATTACAGTGCTCCCAATGGCTGAATGCCATACATAATAAAGAAATCGATGTTCAGTTTGTAGGGGCATTACAGCTATTAGTGGCACATTCATGACAACTTTGGCTACTGGTGAAGAGTAATATAGCTCCTCCAGAGATAAAACGTCCATAGGCACTACTTGAAGAATTCAATGAGATCTTGGATGCCTCGTACCACCCCATTACACAGAATCACCCTCGTCACTTAAAATCTCAAAACTCTTCTCTACGTGCTGTTTTCCAGTTGAGCAGATAAAATTTCTCGCCCTATACAGGCTGGCTCATAGCGTGAAACAGTTTTGATGGACGAAATAAGTACCTTAAAACGGATCTGTCTATACCTTTACGTAAGTTGGATAAACCCACCTCGTAGGGAATGGCCACTGTTGGTTAGATTTCAAATTTGTGTTGTCTCTGGGACTCTTTGATTGAGATCGAACTGAAAACCCTTGCCTCATTAATCTGGGCTTAAGGTTGCCATCCAATTAAGTAAAAGCATTTCACCAAACTTCTGCTGTCTTTTTAGATTTGTTAAACACATGTTTTCAATTTCCTTTTGGATTCCTTGTATAAAGCCAACTTAATAAATAAATATTAAGTAAAGTAGCCGCACTAATTAATTGAAACTCTCATTTTAAATAAAAATCAGTCATTATAAATGTCATATGCTATTCACTTCATAATTGAAATAATTTGACACTTATATTAATAATATATAAGAAACTCAATAAGATTGTTGACTGCTAAATTATAAATGAACATGCAACTTGAAATACTTTTATATATAAATAGTAGCTGATTTATACTACATTTTCATTACTATCATCTTAATATTAACTTATTTTTTAATATCAATACAAATACGAGTAAACTCTTATACTGAATTTGCAGCTTGTAATAAAATAGATAAAATAATAATCAATATAAAAATGCCTTAGATTTAATGTACTTATATTAGGTAGTAGTCGGTGATGGCTATATTTATATTATAAAAATTACTTAAAAAGTTGTAAAAGCATGTGTAAAAAACATAACCATCAATTAATACTCATAATTTATATACTGATGAATCAGAATATCAAATCAAATCAAATCAAAATTCTTTATTGTAAAAGACAATATACATTGTATTACATGCGTCATGGTATTTAACTTAACGTATCACATAAAAATATATATTTGAAATCTTAAATTGACAGCATTGGCTTAAGTAACTCATCGACTGAGTAACAAGCAGCCTCTATCAAATAGCTCTTAAGTAATGTCTTAAAATTTTTAGGGTCCACTTCGTTCCTAATTTGGCTCGGTATTCTATTAAATAGTTTCGGCCCTAAATTTGGTGGTAATTTAGCAGCGAGCTGAAGTCTGTGAGAAGTCTGTCTGTGTGTGTTCCTGTGGCGAGTGTTGTGAGAATGTATGTCAGAGCCCGTTAGAACAGTATCCGACTTAAATCTATAAAATATTATAACTTCAAATATGTATATTGACAGTAGGGTTAAGATGTTAAAAGATTTAAATAATTCTCTACAGGAAGACCGTCTATTGACTCCCGCAATGATTCGGATGGCTCTTTTTTGAAGTCGGAAGACTCTAAAGAAATTTTTCAGAGAAGTTGAGCCGCATAGCACTACACCATATCTTAGGCTAGACTCTATAAGAGAAGTATATATCAATCTCATCAGGAAATTATTTTTGTAATTCGCGAGTCTACCTAACAAAAATAGTTGACTGGACAATTTAGAACAAAGTAGACCAATACGATATATACCAATAGACAAATACGAAGACCAAGAAAAAAATCTATCGAAAATCAATCCCAAATAATTACATTCATCACTTAAAGACAGCTCATTATCACTCATGAAAATACAGGGATCTAATTCGTCATGAATATTTTGTGAAAAAAACAAGCATTTCGTCTTGGAAGCATTTACATGGAGATTATTACTATTTAGGTATTGGTACAGCTCGGAGAGCTGCAAATAACTTTCTATTTCCAAACTACTTAAAATTTTGTTCATAAAAACAAGGGATATATCATCGGCGTAAAAAGTAGCAAGTAGATTTGGAAACATTTCAGTCAAATCATTCAAATAAATAATGAAAAGAATCGGGCCTAAAACAGAACCTTGAGGGTTTCCGAATGTTACATTGAGATTATTGGACTGCATGTTATTTTTATTAACCTTATGACATCTTTTAGTAAGATAAGATTTAATCCATTCTAGAGGCAAACCACGGATTCCAAGGTTGTAGAGTTTTTCAAAAAGTATATTGTGGTTTAAAGAGTCAAATGCCTTCTGTAGATCTAAAAATACGCCTATGGCTTTAGATTTTTTATCCAGTGCTGTAATTATTTTCGTGACGAAATCGACCATTGCATCAGTTGTGTTTTTACCCTTCATGAACCCATACTGTTCCTTACATAACATATTTTGTTCTGTTAAAAAGTTTAATAGCCTATGAACAAATACATACTCAAATAGTTTAGATATGGTCGCAACATTAGCAATCGGACGCCAGTTTTCAGGCTTACTCGAGTCACCTTCCTTATATATCGGCCTTATTATTGTTTGTTTGAGGTCTTGTGGAAATACACCCTCTGAGAATGACGTATTAATCACCTCTGCAAGGGCGTTGTTGACATATGGCGCACAATGGCGAATAACTCTTTGTGTTATGCCATCGTACCCAGCAGAATTAGAGTTTCTTAAGCTTAATATTATATTGTGAACCTCAGAAGGATCTGTGGGGCGCAAAACAAATAAACTAGAGTAAGTTTTATAAGACCTTGACTGCATAACGGGCTCTGTTATCTTTGAATAGTTCTGTTTACCGATGTTCGCAAAATAAAGGTTAAACTCGTTTGGGCTGGTTATTTTGGCTGGTAATACCCTGTTTCCTCAGTCTTTCCATATTTATTGACCTCCAAGCTTCCCTTGTCAGATTATTAGCTGTGGTAAGTTTATTACATAAATAAATTGACTTAGCCAACTTGATAACTTTACGATAGATATTTCTGTAGTTTTTATAATAATATAAGAAACCTGTACTACTATTAGTCTTCCTTTTGAAGTCAAGCTCTTTGAGCTTTCTAGATGATATAATTATACCTTGAGTTAACCAAGGCTTATTTGGCTTATTATTGACCTTATTTTTCTGTTGCAATGAACACGCTAATGAAAGATTGTATTTTAGGATGTTTAAAAATGTACGACATTTCCGTTGAGCATCCGGGCTCTTTTGCATAGAGTCCCAATTTTCATTTTTCAACACTAAACTTAAAGTGTTTAAGTTTTCCAGGCATGTGTTATGAGTCAGTTGATTGTTGTGCCGGGGCGTGGGTTTTGGAGCGGGTGAATTTTGTATCGTTAGATTAATGACTTGTGCAAAGTGATCAGACAAGCCGGTGCCTATTACTTGCACTAGTAATAATTCACTATCAATGTTGGAAATTACGTGATCTATTAACGTTGAAGAGGTGCTTGTCACTCAGTCGGTGAATCTACAAATTGTTACAAGTTGAATTCATGCATTACATCTCTCAATCTCAAGGTTTCATTATTTTTCTAAACCAATCAAAATTTAAATCACCAACTATGATACAAAACCTTTTTTTATTCAAATAATATTTTGAGAGCATTGCATAAAAAATGTCAAAAAAAAATATTTACATTTAAATAACAAGGTGGACGATATATTCCACATAACATTACTTTTTGTCCATTACTAAAATTAAATTCGACTGCTGCTGATTCAAAAACAGTTTCTTTACAAAATGAATTCATATTTACAATATTTACAATTAAACTACGTTTTGTTAAGATTACTATGCCCCCACTACATTTATGGTTACATCTACAAAAATCACAATTAACATAATATTCAAGAAAATTAATACAATGAAATTCCTTTTTTTTTTAGGCCATGTTCGCTCAAAATGACGATATCTGGTTGCTCAGTTTTCAAAAAAATACTTAAGGAATCTATTTTGTTTCTAACATACTGTACATTAAAATGAATAATTTTCAAAATTTTAAATTCATTTAGGCCTACCTTCATTACCAATTTATGTTTTAAGTTTTCGTCATAATGTTCTCTTAAAATAGCAGAAAACTCTTCATTGTCATTACTGTCTAGTTTAAAGTTAAACTGTTTATTTTTCGGCTATCATGTTACAGAGTTTTCGTTTACCTAATTTGTTTAGGTGAAGCCCAAATGTTGTGAAAGCTTTTCGAGGCATGTTTGAAAGGGAAAGAACTTGAAAATTTTCGTATTTTAAAGCCTCTATGATTAGGTCAATATTAATTTTCCTAATTTTGCTATTTAAGTCTGGTCTATCATTTCTTAAAGGGATGGTACATAAAATTACATTTGTGTTTTTAGTTTTACAAGCAATATCTTTTACAACTTGTGTAACATTAAAATAATTTGACAGATCTACATTATTTGTACCTCCTAAAATAATTAGATGGTCGCTGCTACCTAACTTAGAATTGTTGCCATCCAAGCCGCTCGCTACAATCTCCAAGGTAGCATTCGGTTTAACGAGACCTGACACCTGGTACTCGTCACCGAGCCTCTCATGTAGCGAACCGCTTAGACTGCGGCCGTGACTGTCTGATAATAAAAGTACTTGTTTTTTGAAAGTTTGATTTTGTTTTTGTGTCACTTGACTTTCTTTAAGAGATTCGTAAATTTTATTCACAGGAAATTTCTGAAGGTAGCAGGGATCATTTTGAATAGGGACATTATTTCTAATCATTGAAAGAATCAAGTCAAAGAAATGCAGTACGTAGGCTCCACACTCAACACTCTTCTCCTGGCGGCAACACGGCATCTGCACCACACTGACACTAGGGTCCCCACTAAGTTGGGCCGCCATCCGCGTTACAGGAGTTGGGCCGATCCGCCGGCTTGCTGTTTAGAGGTGCTAGGCTGTCAAGGTGGAAGTAGGTGTTCGTCTCCCGAGTGTAGATATTGCAGATATTGTAGATATTGTGTAGATATTGCATACAAAGGTGATTGGATCTAATCCTGGTTGGTCAATTGAAGCCCTAAATTTGATAAATTTCACCTAAAAATACGAGATCTCTATCAAAATGTATGGTAAAATTAATGCCTGGTGTAAGGAATAGGATTTTGTTCAAACATTAGTTGAAGATTTCCAGGAACTGTAAAATAATAAATGTAAATAATATTTTGTCAATCAACACCGATCCTCGTTTAGACAGATATATTCTAACTGTGAGTTGAACGTCATAGCTGTGAGTTGATGTAAGTCACACCTATTTGTGAGTAATTGTTTAAATTATATTAAAAGGCACATGTAGGTAAAATATTACAATACTTGTAATAGGGCCCTTCCTAGTCTAATAGTTAGCACTTCTGCTTCAAATGCTTATGGCGTAGATGAACTAAGAAAAAAAATACTTTAGAGACGTATTTTAGTAAAATTTAATAATTAATATCTCATATTAGCATATTTCGTTGGGACGAGGGATAATATATCAGAGACTTATGTCTAGTAATAGTTAACATACATAAAGAATCTAAAGGGAAGTAAATATAACCGTTCATTTATATATATGAAATTCTATTATAAGTTTCCAACGAGTTTTCACGAAATAATCATTTATGTTTTATAAAAATATTTGTATCACAATGCACAAATATAAATTTTGTGTGCTCATCCCAAACATAAAAGTAAATAGAAAAAATGATATGAATATTCATATTTTATTTGTTTAGAGTAATAAAATAATTTAATGACCAGCATCCCAACGTTGGCATTTGCGAAAAAATATTTTGTAAGGTTATTCAATATTGTATTTAATATAAATTAGCAATATTTCAAAAAGGAAAGAAACATTTAGTTAATTTTGTTGAACTTCAGTATGATGCAGGTGTTTGTCGTAGTTATTTATTAGGACTGCAACTACATTAAGTTGTTAGCAGTTACATCTGTCCTATCCTAGTTCCTAAACGACGTAGGAATAAGTGCTACCATTTTCCGTTCGTTTCCTGGCCGTCGTTATCGTTGCTTGGTTGACATCACAGTCACGCTCGACTGTGTCTCCTCCAACTCCACTGTTCCGAGCCAATGAACAATAGATCTCAATCTACTAGTATTGTTTTAAATAAAACAAAAAATGAGTAAAATCACTTAGTATCACGTCAACGTGCAAAACGTGGAAGACCCACCAAGTATTTGACTACTGTAAATGGTTCCCAAAGGTTGAGTATTCCATTTTTAGTATGAGGCCAAAAAAGGTAAGTGTAAATGCTATCTTTTCAGTATGGCTGATATCTGATTAATGACTTTGATACTATTTACTGTATTGGGAACAAGTAATAAGGTCCCATACCATATGTCATATATATTTACATCACAGTGCATTAGTCATTATGTTCATGTTACCAAAAATTAAGCAAATTTCATAAGATCGATTTCTTACTTACATTACTACATGTATTAAATGCGTTACAGTAAAATAATTAATAAATTGTATTTATTAAGGAGACTCCTTTTTACAACTGCCTTTAAAATAACATAAATATTTACAATAAAAAAATTATTTAGATAAACATATCTAGAACTTCAATATGGAGCTTAGATCTTAGATTTAAACAGAGATTGTCAGTATTAAAAAAAGGACAGAAAAATTTATCACAAAAATATTAAAGCTATAATTGAATACAACCTGACATTAAATGACGAAGACTGAAATTCCACGGGTGTATAAAGAGAATGGAGCTCACTGTGTCAGCAAAGCAAAATGTAGAATTATATTAAAATTTAAGTTAGGCCAAAACAGACAAAATCAATTTATTTTTATGACAAAACATGAGTAAGTTAGCATCAGATCAAACAAGAACACAATCACGAGGAAAAGTGTTTTGCCGTTTTTTCCTGCAATACTAAATTAAACACTAATATTAATGTCAAAATCAACAGGACATTTTTATATAATCTATTATTCTTATTACGTCATTCATAAAGCTTATTAGTGATTAATATATAAAGTTTAATATAGTAAAATATTTTAAATTTAAAACCTACATTTATTTAATTTGCTACAACGATGACTACAAATACAATATTTAACCATGAATGTATTGATTTTTCTATAAATAAATATATTGCTAAATATTAATTTTCCTGTCGTGTGAATTTAGTTCTTGTTCTGTTTCGATAGCTGTTGCCAGTAGTTACCGCCTATCACTATGCTGTTTAGTGATTTTTTTTCTTCAACGTTCATAAAGAATTTAGACATACGTGTGTTTTATATTATACATTTGATCTTAACATTTGATAAATAATATAACTGCTTAATATACATTATTCAAAAAATTCTATGAAGAATATTAAAATAATACATTTCTTTAAATTCGTAAAATCTGTTCCGAGTACTGATGTTGTCAACGGATACTGGTTTTTGTTATTTTAATGCTACTTACACTAGATTCAAATCAATTTTGTTTTATTTAGTTAAATTGTAGAAGAGAATTTTTGGACATTAAGATCCTGACATTTATTTTGCGTAAATTGTTTATTCATAACTTTTACCAAATCTAAAAGAGTATTGGTATTTAATAAATAATATTTTATGTAAATAATCTTGAAGTGTTTTTATTGAAAGAAAAATATTTTAAATAATTTATTATCCAAACAATATTTCCTAACTGAGAGAATATACTAAAGTAGTATAAGAAAGTCATCAATGACTCCAGCTTCTTAAAGTTTTTAACTGAATTGTGGTTTTCTTTAGTAAAATAGGCACCTAATTTCAAAGTCAAGTCTTTGTGTAGTTGCTGTTCTGTAATTCCTAAATCGATAGCTTTCCCTGTCTCTGGCGTCGTGATTATGTACGTTTCTGCCCCGATTTACAGCACATTGTAACATAAAATACAAAGTTGTTTCCAGTACGTAGATGCAATAGCTACTTACTGAATAGATTCATTACAACATTGATGAAAGCTAGTTTTTAAGACTATTTAAATATAATTTAGTGATTAAATTAATCACTTGCTTTTTTAATCTAAATACTCTCGAAAATTAATCATTTTCAACATACTCCCGCAAAAACATCCTGTGGGAAAGGTATAGTTAAATAAAGCGATAATACGCCGTCATATGTAACTGACTTGGGTAAATTTCGTTGGATAGTTAAATTATTATAGTGATTTTCTTATTTAAATTGTTCACATTTCTCAATGTACACACACATTTATCAAACAAAAAAAATTGGGTGTGCGTCGGACCACACGGTGGAAGTTATACTTCTTTGGCCATTCTCATACACCCACTCACGCACACAAACAGACAGGATACATAAATGAAATATAAGACATTTTTCAATATTATTCAATATATTTATCTTCAATATATTATACGTGACTTCATTATTATATTATACACCTATATTATCATTATCAGTAATTTCTTCGATTAATCGATAGTTCTTAAAAATTTGTTCTTACTTTTCAGCGTGACGCGGTTTCTCGACCAACATCCCATCCCAAAGTGTCTAACGGGCGCAAAGAAGTATAACTTCAAAAACATGATCATGATGGCTAAACATTTTACAACCAAGATCAAACGCAGCAGCCAAACATCACAAACAGCCCGAGTTTGTAACTTTACCATGTTAAGTAAAGTAACAAATCCTCAGGGCTATCGTTGGCTTTGTGGTTAGAAAGCCCTCAAAGAACACATAGTTAAACTATATTACAATTTGTATCATCTGTATCCTGGCATAATCATGGCCGGGCTTACAAATGTCAGTATTTACTAAAGAAACCTTTGCTAAATAGATCTACCCTAGTGGTTTACTGAATTATTATTACAAGCTCTAAAATATAAAATTTTTTGTAAATAATATCCTCTCCAGCATGAATTTGACAACACCTCCCTTCGTTAGTTTAAAATACGTATATTTTATAAGGAATATCTGGCAAATTTAAAATACAAAAATAATATATGTGCGTACAAGGTGTTTGAAAAGTATGGGGCAAACATTTAGGAAACTACTAAATAGTTAAAAAAATAAATGTTCTTATAAACATGTGTCTTATCTCGCTTAATTTGGTGTCTGTCTGTCTGTGTGTTTCTAAAAAAAGACCTTATATCCTAAACGGTATTAGCAATAGTTTTGAAACTTGACACAAATATTGAAATTCACACACCCTAATATGCCCCAAGAATATAAAATACTATTTTTACCCATGTCAAAATGGCGGTCGATTAAATATTTTAATGCTACATTTCACAAAAACCGAATAAAACACAAACAATTATCCGTAAACTTAATATCTAGCGTAAAAAAGGCAAATCTTTTGGCACCTCATTAGTTACAATCGGACAGTAAATAAATGAGATAGTTCCATTTTCTGACTGTGTGCTAAATGTTTTTTCAACATTTGTATACTTGTGTCTACTGACTCGAACAAAAACTCCAGTCAAATTTTGCACACAATCAGAAAAATTACATTTTCAAACATTATTTACTGTCCGATTGTAACAAATTAGGTACCAAAAGATTTCCCTCTTTTTACGCTAAATATTAGGTATCGGGACAATTTTTTGTTTTTGATTTCCTTTTCATGAAAATTAACATTACATTTTTTAAACGACCGACATTTTGAAACTGGTAAAAATATTATTTTATATTTTTAAAGTATATTAATGTGTGTGAATTTCAATATTCGTGTAAAGTTTAAAAACTATAGCTAATACCATTTAAGAGATATGGTGTTTTTTTTTTACAGATGTTATATTTCACGTATGTTATACAGACCTTTAATACGTCATATACGTCAAAATACGTCAACATACGTCAAAATAAGCGAGATAAGAGACATCTTCATATGAACTTTTTTGTTTATTTTTACTTATTTAATCTTTTCCTGAAGTTTTGTCCTATACTTTTCAAACATCCTGCATATGGTGTTTATCAATTCTGGTAAACAACAATCCACATTTACCTTTCACGTTTCGTTTGTGGACACTTCAGGTATGAGGAAGGTAACTAAATCGATAATCCAATATGTTTCAGTTATATGGTCACTTTTCCTGTATTTCTACCAACACGTAATACACTAATAAGGAATAATTAATTTTAATAAGCCAATAAAACTTCATATCCCTTCCGAAACCGAAAACGCGTTAACGCGTTTACAGCAGTGAAGAGGTTTGAACACCTTTAGTCAATGGTCAATAGTCAACAGCTACACTAGTGTTGTCCAGCTATTTGACTGTTTGATAACGCTAACAAGTGAGTACTAATTGTCCTCTAATTGATTGTTAAACAACATTGGTATTCATTAGCACCACTTGGAATACTGAATGATACTTACATTATCAGATTGGGTAATATACTCCAGTTGAAAATGACTGACAAGTTCGGTTATGGTGAGACGAGGAACGCGGAGTTAAAGTAAAGTATTTCCACAAACAATAACAGTACAGCTGAGTTGATTTGATTGGTAGCAAAGAACAGCTGATCAATAAATCAAATTGAGGCGAAATAAATACTAAACAATACAACCTGGCAGGTTATTTTTGTAAATAAATTTGCGTTTGTTCAAAAACAATACCAACCGCCAAAGTTAATTCCTATTACAAAAAAAATAATTATTCACTCACCAACATCGGTATCCATTATTCAAATGTGTACTCGGTGGAGAGTCTTAATTTTGGAACATGGTTAGCACAAATATAAATATAAAATCACGTGCACAGCTACACGACCTGTGTATATTTTTAACCTGAATGCTTCTTAAACAATATACTAGTTCTTTATATTGTTTGAAATTCTTATACATTTTACAGTGCTTTTAATCCAAAAACTTAAAAATAGTGTGTTACATTTTTACAATATAATTAAAATATACTTCTATAATTTTTAATTTACATTGTGGTTTCTTAAATGTTGTGTGCAATCTGAAGAATAAATATTCAAATGCATTGAACTTATTAAAAAAGGTTTAAGATAAGCGGTAAATCAATAATTATATCTAAATATGGGTTAATTAAGGCTCACATTTTAATTACTTTGTTTTTCGATATAATCCTGTACTTAGGATCCACGTTATTTTACTTTGAAAACATGTATGATTTTCAACGACACTTGGTAAAATTTTAAAATTAAAAAAAATACTCTGGAATCATATTTGCAGATAATTACAAACAAACTAAATGTAATAAAACACGCCACTTTGACTTAGCTTTGCTCTAATATTTATTAAACAACGTGAGGGAAATATTGTTTAAAACTATTCATCAGAATTCAATGAATGCCATTCAAAGAGCTCGGGAGTGCATACTGATGTAAAGAGGCTGTTGCAAGTTTAATTAAGACCTCCCTTTTTCTTCTTTTAAAGAACTCCGAGATTTATTCTCCGTCATTTAAATTAATGATGAAATAAGAATATTGAGTTGAACCATTTAACTATAATAACGTGTTTACATCAAACTGTGATTTCCATTCTTCATTATGAGGTAATATATGTATTCTATAACCTCCTTAACTATAATCACGTGTTTACATCAAACTGTGATTTCCATTCTTCATTATGAGGTAATACAGGGTGTCCCGTAAGTAACCAGCCAAACTTCTGGAGGTCATTCCTTGGATTAAAACAAACAAAAATTTTCATATGTACAAATCGTCTATCTCGCTCCATTATCCGGCTATCTGTCTGTATGTGTTTTATACTAAAAGCTTAATATCTCTAAAGTTACTTAAGATAAAACCATGAAAATTTTTATGAATGTTGATCTTTATAGTGTTCATGTACTATTTAAATTTAATTTGTTTACAGTAAATATTTTTAAAATGGCGGCCATTTTAAATGTTTAAAGCCAAATATCTTAATAACCTTAAATTTTACTAAAAACATGTAAGTTACAAAAAAGTTTAAGAATTTATTTCTAACATAATTGTATAAAAAGTTTTGAGATTGAACAACTATTAACTGAGATATTAAAATTTTTATCAAATAAAAATACGCTTGATATTAATAAAATTGGAAACTTTAGTAAAGTGACATTTATTTACTAAAAACTAAATTCAGTAGGAGTAGGTTAGAAGTGACGTTTATTACAACACAAAAACAACAGTAAAGAAAAAAATACTTGTGATCCTACAACATGTGCTCAAAGTGTCGTGTAGTAAAGTGACATTTATTTACTAAAAATTATATTAGTGCTAAATACATGTTTACAGCTGATTTGGAAATTGAAAATACATACAGTCAATGATTATCAGCTGACTGTAATATTGAAAGTTCGTTGTTAGAAAACACCTATTTTATTTGTTATTGATTAAAGTTCATTACTAAACATACTAAACAAAAACAATGATGTTAAGGGGTTCTTGAGATAGTTTTTGTGGTTTTTGCCATGTCTCCTGATTTAAACTCCCTGGACTTTTTTGTATGGGGTTACCTTAAATCTTGGGTATACCGAACACCTGTTGGAAGTATTGAAATGTTAAGGGAAAAATAGTGGATGGCTGTAATACGATTAGACAGAAACCGGGTGTATTTGAATGAATGATAAGTTCTATGAGAAATCGACTGGAACGATGCATAAACATGGATGGTGGGCCCTTTGAGCACATGTTGTAGAATAACTAGTATTTTTTCTTTTGTTTTTCTTTACTGTTGTTTTTGTGTTGTAACAAACGTCACTTCTAACCTACTCCTACTGTATTTAGTTTTTAGTAAATAAATGTCACTTTACTAAAGTTTCCAATTTTTATAATAATATCAAGCGTATTTGATAAAAATTTTAATATCTCAGTTAATAGTTGTTCAATCTTAAAACTTTTTATAAAATTATTTTTAAAAATAAATTCTTAAACTTTTTTGTAACCTACATGTTTTTAGTAAAATTTAAGGTTATTAAGATATTTGGCTTTAAAAATTTAAAATGGCCACCATTTTGAAAAATGGTTACTGTAAACAAATGAAATTTAAATAGTACATGAAAGCTATAAAGATCAACATTCATACAAATGTTCATGATTTTATCTTAAATAACTTTAGAGATATTAAGTTTTTAGTAAAAAACATATACATACAGATAGCTGGATAATGGAGCGAGATAGACGATTTGTATATATGACATTTTTTGTTTGTTTTAACCCAAAGAATAACCTCCAGAGGTTTGGCTGGTTACTTACGGGACACCCTGTATATGTATTCTATAACCTCCTTAACTATAATAACGTGTTTACATCATACTGTGATTTCCATTCTTCATTATGAGGTAATATATGTATTCTATAACCTCCTTAACTATAATCACGTGTTTACATCAAACTGTGATTTCCATTTTTCATTATGAGGTAATATATGTATTATATAACCTCCTTAACTATAATAACGTGTTTACATCAAACTGTGATCTCCATTCTTCATTATGAGGTAATATATGTATTCTATAACCTCCTTAACTATAATCACGTGTTTACATCAACTGTGATTTCCATTCTTCATTATGAGGTAATATATGTATTCTATAACCTCCTTAACTATAATCACGTGTTTACATCAAACTGTGATTTCCATTCTTCATTATGAGGTAATATATGTATTCTATAACCTCCTTAACTATAATCACGTGTTTACATCAAACTGTGATTTCCATTCTTCATTATGAGGTAATATATGTATTCTATAACCTCCTTAACTATAATCACGTGTTTACGGCAAACTGTGATTTCCATTCTTCATTATGAGGTAATATATGTATTCTATAACCTCCTTAACTATAATCACGTGTTTACATCAAACTGTGATTTCCATTCTTCATTATGAGGTAATATATGTATTCTATTACCTCCTTAAAAGCCGATGCCAATAAACAACGAATTAAATCAATTAGGAAAAAGAATTAAGAACTGAGACAATCTAGTCTTCCCAGCCCCTCACTGAAGGTGTGCCAAATTGTTTATGCAAGGCTCATTTTCCTTAAAAAATCTAATTACTCGTCAAATATTTGGATGACTATGAAGCGAAAACTGATATCTCATAATTTTCCAAAGTGATGTGAATAAGGTTGCTCGATCGAAAAATATTTTAGATAATTTTTTTAATCAGTGTTTTCTTTTTAAAAATAATAAACGTGTTGAGGGTAAACGTTTTTTATGGATATGGCTACGTAAAGTATCTAAATTGGCATCTAAAGAACATAACTAGTTAAGAAACCATGTGATATATTGTATACAATTTTAGAGAATAAGTGGAAAAAATATACTAAAACCATCGTACACAATTACAATTATAAAACTTAATTTTTTAGTGTAACCAGTTTATTTATCTAAGTGTCATCTTTACAATTATTGAATTGAAGTCTGTACAGTTATATTTATCTGAAAGAGTACATAAATATTATCAAAAAATGCATTGTTAGATTTTATAAATAAGGCAGTTATGTCATTTTGAACAATTTGTGGGGTGGGGTATGTAGGGAACGTGAGGGAGAGGAACGGGAGGGGAACATGTGACACTCACACACACACACACACACACACACACACACACACACACACACACACACACACACACACACACACACACACACACACACACACACACACACACACACACACACACACACACACACACACACACACACACACACACACACACACACACACACACACACACACACACACACACACACACACACACACACACACACACACACACACACACACACACACACAAAAAAACACACTGCTTAAAACTCTGAAACTCTGATACTTATTGCAGTACATAAAATCCACAAATTAAAAATTGTCTCTTATAGTTTTACTATATAATTAAAATATTTTGTTTTAAATTACATATTGGTTCCTTAATTTCATAACATTCATGAATACCCTTAAATAATACTATCCGAATACTGCCCGACTCAGGTACTAATGACGGCTTATTACGGAGTAATTTACCCATACCTCTCCTATGGATTGACCTTGTGGGGACTTTTCTAGAATTTTCATTCTTCAAAAAAAGGCGGTCCGAACCATCGAAAAATTGCACATGAGAGAGTCGTGCAAACCAGCTTTAAAAAGCTTGAAACTGTTGACATTCCCTGTCTCTACATATTGAATACGTGTATTTTTTTCAAATCAAAGTGCAATCTCATAAGAGGTAGAGACATTACACTCTTATGCAACTAGAGGCAGGGACAACTACTGGTAAACACAGAACGGTAGTTCATGAGCCTTATTAAAATAATAGTCTAATAATAGTAGAGCCTTCACAGGCAGGAGCCCAATTTGTCAACAATCTGCCAAATTCGGTCAAAGTGCCCCAATGCTTAAGGCATTCAAAACGCGTCTGAAACAAATTCTGATTGCAGAATCATTTTATAGTACAGACGAGTTTATGCCACACAACTGGGATGCCCAATGAACACACAGACCAGAGCTGTAATTGGATAGAATTCAAATGGGCGACTCTGAATGCAAAATTGTATGTTTGAAAGTGACTTTGAT
>JAQJVL010005055.1:0-38661 GCA_035578905.1 Stictocephala bisonia
CAGGTTCTACAATTGACCACCTGAGCCTAGTATCTACAAATTATTATTGCTATATTTTTTAGTTGATAATGAGGTATCTGTGTAGTGATGTTAATGTACATTTGATTTTGTAAAAACAGCTAAACTATGCTGTTTTGTAAGATGGTGCATTACCGTATATACGAATAAATAAATAAATAAATTAAATAAATCGATGATATATAGTAACATAGTAGTATTCATATTAAAAATTGCAAGGACATGTTTTTAGGTTTTTTGATATTTTTTATTTCGCCAAATAGTTATTATTTGCTACTTATCCTTTTTCTCGTTTATAGACCCTAATCAATAATTACATTTATTTTATGGTTTTTATACAACTAACAACAATATTGTTTCTGAATACGCAGTACTGATAAAATTGTTTACCTTTTCAACTAAAAATTAAAATAAATAACTTTAAAAACAATTTTAATCCACCAGCTATTTGTTCACCGGATTAATTTTGTTAATAGGATCTTTCCTTCAAATCCAACAAAGAAATAAAAACTCATTTGTACTGTTACTATAAACCAAAATAAAGATGAATACCAGTTATTTAACTGGTTCTATACATTCTTAAATAATATTTTACTTTTATATTTCAAAATAGGTCTATTAATACTTAATTTTACATCTTTTATATTTATAATTTGAGTGTTATGAAATATAATGGTTTAAGGAAAAGTAATTACAAAGATCTTGTAATTTGGTGTATATAATAATTATTGATTATATTTCATCAATAATAATATAAAATAAATTAGTACTGCATAGTTAAACAAAAAATAAATAACTATAGGCCTTGATAGCTATGTGGTAAAGACCTCTGATGTAGAATCCTTAGTCGAGGGGTTGAATCCCGAACTAATGTTTTTTTTAAAGTAAATCGAAGTCAAAATATATATCATATGGAATGGATGTTGAAATATATATATACGTGTATATATATATATATATATATATATATATATATATATATATTTATATAAAATTTATATTATGATTTAGTGGAACATATTATGTTTTATCTCATGAACTGTAGTTATGCAAAGAATAAATAAAAAAATATCATTAATCAATATATATATATGTATAAAGGATTTCTCAAAAGTAAAGTGGCAAACTTCAGAAAATGGTTATATAGGTTAAAATAAAAATAAATTAACGTATAAAATTTTTTCCGAAAACGATTTGTTTACCAGATATGCGCCATTTTGGTTTTTTCCCAAAACAATTTAAATCTTCAAGCTGACTTAACTGAACTGTATGAAACTCCCTATTCCAGTTAAACTATTCTATAAAAAAAATTCACTTCATCCAATTTGACATTTCAAAATGGTGACTACAATAAGTTATAACACATTAAGAATGTTAACAAATGAGAAAACAAGCCTTTTGCTGCCTCTCAACACAAATGTAAATTTTTTGTTTTTATATTATTATTTTTCGTCAGATTATAATTTTTGGATACTGACAGATTGGTAGTAAAACTGTTAAAAAAACGTGTTCTTAGTAATTTGTGCAGTTTTCCACTATTTCCGATTAAAACATTTTGGAATTTTAATCGGACTGTAGAGAATTGTAAACATTTATTGAAAAAGAGGTGTTGTAGAGCTAATATTAAATGAAGTTAACTAATTTTGACACAATATTATCAATATTTTACGGCAATAGTACTAGACAGTAGTATTACTAGCTTCGTCAAGCCACTTTTGTAACTTACTGACCAGACCTTGAGTATTTGTCTCCATAGTATTTGTCTCCATAGTATTACACCTTTTCTGTGTTGTAATATGTATATTTACCAGATACTTAATTTTCCTTATAGGCTATCTAAAATAAATATCTTTATTTTTAAATTAGTTACGATATTTATAGGAAGATAATAATTTTAAAAAGTCTGGTAACGATTAGTGAATTAGTGCTGCATGGGGTTTTTTATGCATTGACCTGAATTAGTTAGAAACAAAAATATTCCTCAATTGGAAAATAAAAATAATTATTTTAATACTCCTACTATTTCAGAACTAGTATAATAAACTTGTAATAGATATTAAAATGGACTACCAAAAGAAAAGAATAACAAGCAGTGAAGGTACATTTCATTAAAAAAATAGTGGAAAACTTGGGTTTAAAAGAAAATCAGAATTTTCTATAGCAAATATTCTAAATAATTACCCACTTAGCTATTGGAAGGCCTCTGTAGGTTGTAGATAGTATAGAATAATATACATATATTATTTTGGTCGTTATTTTCATTTAAACATTTTAGGAACATGCAAAATTATAGTTTTAATGCTAGTTGTAAAGATTAACTCTACTTACCTTAAATTTGTATTTATATTTTAAAATCATCAAATTTAAAAGTAAAATAATACAAACAAACAAGTTCAAAATAAACTAGCTTTAGAAATAGTGCCTGTCATAAAGATTTATTTATTATTATTTCCTTTTATGACTTACATTTTACTGTTCGGATCCCAGCGTATGTTTATTGAAATCAGTAAAATATAAACTGTCTCTGAATATTTATTGAAGACTGAAAAAGTATTACAGTTAATATATTTTAGTTATCACAGCAGTTGAAGCAATTACTCTCGAAATGTTTTCACAAGCCCTTCTGACTTGTGTCCAATATCCAGTAGGAAGTTTTATGGTTTGAATTGTTGAGAGAATAACTGCGCAATCACCCTTTGTTTCCATTTTTACCACAGGTTCAGTGTATTGAACTTAGAATTTATAGTTTTTTTTTCAAATTCCTTTTCATTATTAAATCACGTAATACTTATTTTCAATTATTGGAATAAATGTTTTTGCCTATACATTTTCTTACTCAGACCTTCCATTTAGTATAAATCCATTCATCCAAATTAAATTTAGATTTAGAAATGGAATAATAGAATTCTACTATTCCATTTATATTATAAATTAATACATTAAAAATCCAGAAGCGTGTGCTAACCTTATAAAAATATTTCCAAGTAACGGAATAGTTAGCTGTAAGACATCTTTAACAAGAGAAGCGAACTTTTTCAGACGTACGACACATTATTTTAAGAAAAAAGTAAATCGTTCTTAATTAAACTAATGGTACATTACAATGTCATACAGTTCATATCTCAACTACATTTCATGAACATAATAATACTTATGTAATTATTTCTTTTCATCAAAGAAATAAACTTTTCATGTTCAGAACTATTCTCAAATTAATACTTTGTTGTTAATATTAATCTTACTATCATAAAATTTTACTTATTTTACTTAGGTGTGTATGTTGTTTGTGCATTTCGAACTTTCATTACTATTTTTTTGCAGTAAACTGTAAACTTTATAAACTATCCAAGGTGGTTGTTTTTTTCAGCAAGTAGTAAATGTACATAAAGTCCTTTAGTTTTGATATTTACTCCAATAAGAATTTGTGTGACTTACAGAAAACATAATGCATAAAATGTCAAGGTCTTCGCTAAGAACTGGTATAAGTAAGTGTGTCAGTTAATAAAGATTGAAATAATTAAAATTAAATTTTGGTTAAATTGTTATTTGTTGTAAATTGAATTTTATTAAATATTATCCTAACAAGCAAAAAAACGTTAGGATAAGATTTAATACACATCCTAGCGTATTAAATGTGTAACAATCCCAACATATTAACTTACACCAGACCTACCCGCCCACCCATTCACGTACAGTGGTAATGACACACCCACCCACCCATTCACGTACAGTGGTACTGACCCACCTGCCCACCCATACACGTACAGTGATATTGACCCACCCTCCCACCCATACACGTAAGGTGATACTGAAATTTTTTTTTTTTAAATATCATCAGTGGTAGTAAATACCACTCTACGTGTATGGTTGGGCAGGTGGGTGAATACCACTGTATGTGTATGGGTGGGTAGGTGGGTCAATACCACTGTAGGTGTATGGGTGAGCGGGTGGGTGGTTGAGTACCTGAAATCCGTTGTCACTCCATTACTTGACAACGGCTCGACAGATTTCCTTTATCTCTTTTTACAAGTTTACTAATTTTTCGTAGAATGTTCTTCAAGAAAGATAAGAGACAAAAACCATGAGGAACACTGTACATGTATGGTTGGGCGGGTGGGTAAGTACCACTGTACGTGTATCGGTAGGCAGATGGATCAATACCACTGTACGTGTATGGGAGGGCAGGTGGGTCAGTACTACTGTACGTATATGGGAGGGCGGGTGGGTCAGTACCAGTGTACGTGTATGGGAGGGCGGGTGGGTCAGTAACAATGTCCGTGTATGGGAGGGTGGGTGGGTCATATTATCCCACCATGCATATATGGGACTAATATTCAT
This sequence comes from Stictocephala bisonia, assembly GCA_035578905.1. NCBI lineage: Eukaryota > Metazoa > Arthropoda > Insecta > Hemiptera > Membracidae > Stictocephala > Stictocephala bisonia. Next base: position 4,357 of record JAQJVL010005055.1, read on the forward strand.
ATTAGTCTCAATAAACAAACATATTTTATAGTATAACATATATAGTATAACACTAGCACATTTTATAGTAAATAGTATAACACTAGCACATTTTATAGTAAATAGTATAACACTAGCACATTGTATAGTAAATAGTATAACACTAGCACATTTTATAGTAAATAGTATAACACTAGCACATTTTATAGTAAATAGTATAACACTAGCACATTTTATAGTAAATAGTATAACACTAGCACATTTTACAGTAAATAGTATAACACTAGCACATTTTATAGTAGATAGTTTAACACTAGCACATTTTACAGTAAATAGTATAACACTAGCACATTTTATAGTAAATAGTATAACACTAGCACATTTTATAGTAAATAGTATAACACTAGCACATTTTATAGTAAATAGTATAACACTAGCACATTTTATAGTTAATAGTATAACACTAGCACATTTTACAGTAAATAGTATAACACTAGCACATTTTTTAGTAGATAGTTTAACACTAGCACATTTTGCAGTAAATAGTATAATACTAGCACATTTTATGAGACGATGTATTTTACTTAAGAATTAACATGTTTTATTTATATTATAATAAAGATACTCTTGTTATCAAACAATCAGGTTAATATTTTATAGAGAAATGTCTTTAAGTTTATTTTTAACTATTGTTTTTATATTTATATAAATTAAAGAGTATTAGCCTATCTAAAACATGTCAGTTCATTGATTCCCCATGATGAAGTATTAGTTGGTATGATTTACTCCTCCAAGATTATGTGGAATTAAGGATGCATGAGGAAACTCAGGAACTAATGTGACAGTTCATTTACAAAGTACTTTTGATACATTCCCTATATAAACTTGTTAATGCTGTACAACAAAATTAGTTCATTACATATGAAATCTCTGACGAATGGATATTTGAGAATGTAAACACTCTTAAGACTTGATCCATGATCATCAAAACCATTATTTGTGATTTAATAAACTTGACAACGATAAATTTTAGTAACTGATACATAAGGAGTCAATCGATGAAGTACAATCAATATATTAATATCAAATCGCTTCAAATATTAGTTAAGATAATTTGTTTTATTTGTTAATTGCACAGGTAAACTATTTTTACTTTAGATTACTGTTTCACCTGTTGAATAAAATTAAAATAGTAGGCCTACAATAAAATATAATAGAAATTTAAAACGAATTTGAAAATAAAGCTTAATAAAAATTAATAAAGCTTAATTCTTTGAATAAGCCTGAATTTTCATTATTTACAAATTTTGTTAGTTTTTAAATAAATTCTTCAGGCATGATGTACATCCAACCGTTAACAGCTAAGCAGTGTTGAGTATGAACTAAAAAATCATCAACTAATGTGAAATCACAATTGGCCGCAGTAACCAACCGTTAACAGCTAAGCAGTGTTGAGTATGAACTAAAGAATCATCAACGAATGTGAAATCACAATTGGCCGCAGTAACCAACCGTTAACAGCTAAGCAGTGTTGAGTATGAATTTAAGAATCATCAACGAATGTAAAATCACAATTTGCCGCAGTAACCAACCGTTAACAGCTAAGCAGTGTTGAGTATGAACTTAAGAATCATCAACGCATGTGAAATCATAATTGGTCGCAGTAACCAACCGTTAACAGCTAAGCAGTGTTGAGTATGAACTTAAGAATCATCAACGAATGTGAAATCACAATTGGCTGCAGTAACCAACCGTTAACAGCTAAGCAGTGTTGAGTATAGACTTAAGAATCATCAACGGATGTGAAATCACAATTAGCCGCAGTAACCAACCGTTAACAGCTAAGCAGTGTTGAGTATGAAATTAAGAATCATCAACGCATGTAAAATCAGAATTGGCCGCAGTAACCAACCGATAACAGCTAAGCAGTGTTGAGTAAAAACTTAAGAATCATCAATGAACGTAATGTCACAATTGGCTGCAGTAACCAACCGCTAACAGCTAAGCAGTGTTGAGTATGAACTTCAGTATCATCAATGACCTTGATATCACAATTGGCCGCAGTAACCAACCGTTAACAGCTAAGCAGTGTTGAGTATGAACTTAAGAATCATAAATGAATGTGATATCACAATTGGCCGCAGTAACCAACCGTTAACAGCTAAGCAGTGTTGATTATGAACTAAGTATCATCAATGAATGTGATATCACAATTGGCCGCAGTAACCAACCGTTAACAGCTAAAGAGTGTTGATTATGAACATATGTATCATCAATGAATGTGATATCACAATTGGCCGCAGTAACCAACCGTTACCAGCTAAGCAGTGTTGAGTATGAACTTAAGAATTATCAATGAATGCGATATCACAATTGGCCACAGTAACTAACCGTTAACAGCTAAGAAGTGTTGAGTATGAACTTAAGAATCATCAATGAATGTGATATCACAATTGCCTGCAGTAACCAACCGTTAACAGCTAAGCAGTGTTGAGTATGAACTTAATTATCCTCAAAGAATATGAGATCACAATTGGCCGCAGTAACCAACCATTAAGAGCTAAGCTGTGTTGAATATGAACTTGAGAATCATCAATGAATTTGATATCATAATTGGCCGCAGTAACCAACCGTTAACAACTAAGCCGTGTTGATTATGAACATATGTATCATCAATGAATGTGATATCACAATTGGCCGCAGTAACCAACCGTTACCAGCTAAGCAGTGTTGAGTATGAACTTAAGTATCATCAATGAATGTGATATCACAATTGGCCGCAGTAACCAACCGTTAACAGCTATGCAGTGTTGAGTATGAACTTAAGTATCATCAACGAATGTAATATCACAATTGGCCGCAGTAACCAAACGTTAACAGCTAAGCAGTGTTGAGTATGAACTTAAGTATCATCAACGAATGTGATATCACAATTGGACGCAGTAACCAACCGTTAACAGCTAAGCAGTGTTTAGTATGAACTTAATTATCATCAACGAATATGAGATCAAAATTGGCCGCAGTTACCAACCGTTAACAGCTAAGCAGTGTTGAATATGAACTTAATTATCATTAATGAATGTGATATCACAATTGGCCGCAGTAACCAACCGTTAACAGCTAAGCAGTGTTGAGTATGAACTTAAGTATCATCAACGAATGTGATTACACAATTGGCCGCAGTAACCAACCGTTAACAGCTAAGCAGTGTTGAATATGAACTTAATTATCATTAATGAATGTGATATCACAATTGGCCGCAGTAACCAACCGTTAACAGCTAAGCAGTGTTGAATATAAACTTAATTATCATTAATGAATGTGATATCACAATTGGCCGCAGTAACCAACCGTTAACAGCTAAGCAGTTTTGAATATGAACTTAAGTATAATCAATGAATGTGATATTACAATTGGCCGCAGTAACCAACCGTTAACAGATAAGTAGTGTTCAGTATGAACTTAATTATCATCAACGAATATGAGATCAAAATTGGCCGCAGTTACTAACCGTTAACAGCTAAGCAGTGTTGAATATGAACTTAATTATCATTAATGAATGTGATATCACAATTGGCCGCAGTAACCAACCGTTAACAGCTAAGCAGTGTTGAGTATGAACTTAAGTATCATCAACGAATGTGATTACACAATTGGCCGCAGTAACCAACCGTTAACAGCTAAGCAGTGTTGAATATGAACTTAATTATCATTAATGAATGTGATATCACAATTGGCCGCAGTAACCAACCGTTAACAGCTAAGCAGTTTTGAATATGAACTTAAGTATCATCAATGAATGTGATATCACAATTGGCCGCAGTAACCAACCGTTAACAGCTAAGCAGTCTTGAGTATAAACTTAAGTATCATCAATGAATGTGATATCACTATTGGCCGCAGTAACTAACCATTAACAGCTAAGTAGTTTTCAGTATGAACTTAAGTATCATCAACGAATGTGATATCACAATTGGACGCAGTAACCAACCGTTAACAGCTAAGCAGTGTTGAGTATGAACTTAAGTATCATCAACGAATGTGATATCTCAATTGGCCGCAGTAACCAACCGTTAACAGCTAAGCAGTTTTGAATAAGAACTTAAGTATCATCAATGAATGTGATATTACAATTGGCCGCAGTAACCAACCGTTAACAGAAAGCAGTGTTGAATATAAACTTAAGTATCATCAATGAATATGATATCACAATTGGCCGCATTAACCAATCGTTAACAGCTAAGAAGTGTTGAGTATGAACTTAAGAATTATATATGAATGTGATATCACAATTGGCCGCAGTAACCAACTGTTAACAGCTAAGCAGTGTTGAGTATTAACTTAATTAAGAATCATCAATGAATGTGATATCACAATTGGCCGCAATTACTAACCGTTAACAGCTAAGCAGTGTTGAGTATTAACTTAAGTATCATCAACGAATGTGATATCACAATTGGCCGCAGTAACCAACCGTTAACAGCTAAGCAGTGTTGAGTATGAACTTAAGTATCATCAACGAATATGAGATCACAATTGGCCGCAGTAACCAACCGTTAACAGCTAAGCAGTGTTGAATATGAACTTAAGTATCATCAATGAATGTGATATCACAATTGGCCGCAGTAACCAACCGTTAACAGCTAAGCAGTCTTGAGTATAAACTTAAGTATCATCAATGAATGTGATATCACTATTGGCCGCAGTAACTAACCATTAACAGCTAAGTAGTTTTCAGTATGAACTTAAGTATCATCAACGAATGTGATATCACAATTGGACGCAGTAACCAACCGTTAACAGCTAAGCAGTGTTAAATATGAACTTAATTATCATCAATGAATGTGATATCACAATTGGCCGCAGTAACCAACCGTTAACAGCTAAGCAGATTTGAATATGAACTTAAGTATCATTAATAAATGTGATATCACAATTGGCCGCAGTAACCAACCGTTATTAGCTAAGCAGTGTTGAATATGAACTTAAGCATCATTAACGAATGTGAAATCACAATTGGCCGCAGTAACTAACCATTAACAGCTAAGCAGTGTTGAATATGAACTTCAGAATCATCAACAAATGTGATATCACAATTGGCCGCAGTAACTAACCGTTAACAGCTAAGCAGTGTTGAATATGAACTTAAGCATCATCAACGAATGTGATATCTCAATTGGCCGCAGTAACCAACCGTTAACAGCTAAGCAGTGTTGAGTATGAAGTTAAGTATCATCAACAAATTTGAAATCACAATTGGCCGCAGTAACCAACCGTTATTAGCTAAGCAGTGTTGAATATGAACTTAAGCATCATTAACGAATGTGATATCACAATTGGCCGCAGTAACCAACCATTAACAGCTAAGCAGTGTTGAGTATGAACTTAAGTATCATCAACGAATGTGATATCACAATTGGACGCAGTAACCAACCGTTAACAGCTATGCAGTGTTGAATATGAACTTAAGCATCATCATTGAATGTGATATCACAATTGGACGCAGTAACCAATCGTTAACAGCTAAGCAGTGTTGAATATGAACTTCAGAATCATCAATGAATGTGAGATCACAATTGGCCGCAGTAACCAACCGTTAACAGCTAAGCAGTGTTTATTATGAACTTAATTATCATCAACGAATGTGATATCACAATTGGCCGCAGTGTTGTCTCAGGTGTCTTGAGACGAGGCCCATGCAGCTATTAACTAATTATCTATTAATAACATTACAGATACGTTCAAGACAAGTTTTTAGCAAAAAAGTGTAATTTAATAATTTTCAAAATAAAAATTATTTGTGAATTGGGTAAAAATGAATAGTAAGTGAGGAACATTTGAAATATTTTTCTCCAGTTTTAATAGAGGAATGTATATAAACTTACAATTTTTAAAACATGTTGATATGAGTGTACAATAAAAAATGAATAGGTCTTCTCGTACAAAAACCACTAAACCTTCCTCTGGCTTCTAAACGTAACAATCTTTAAATACTAGAATCAACATTTACCGGTGACAACCGCGATTAGGTTTGACCAGTAGGTGAAACCACCGAGGATGCCACATCACAGTATGGGTGAAACGTCTGGTAATCTTGTAAATATTGTAAATCGTACCTTGATGCGGTTGTCACCGGAAAATGTAGATTCTAGTTATGACACCGGCCGTTTAAGGCTAAGTTCTAAGATTAATCTTTTAATACCACTATCTGTGTCCGTAATACAACGTAGTAATCCCAATAAATACCAATGGACAACTCTTTAAACAGGTTGTCAAATAGCGTTAGTGTAATGACAACTCAGTCTAAAGCAACTAGATTAATCAGCATTTCATGTTAAATAACTTATTGCATCCAACGGCTCCCGTGACGTTATTGGATCAATTATAGGTTAAGAGATTCAACAAATTAGGCAATAGTCTAAGTTTATATTTTGATTGAAAACGGGATACTGCAATGTAGAATGGAACATATTACAAACAAACAAAAAAAGAAATGAACGCAAATTATCTTGATAATTTTGTCATGACAGTTAAAACTAATATTTTTTTATCCACTTTAATTGTTAAAATGTTGGTATATTCAATTTAGCTTTGGCTAATGCGACTTTACGATAAAGTCTGAGATCAGTTGGTATTGTTTGATATTTATTACAAACACTTTTCATCAAATCCAAGTATTATCAAATATTCTAATATGAAAGATGATGAAATTCAAATAAATATTTAATGATAGCTTTGGTCACATTAAGATCTGAAAGCACAATGTTAACAAATGGTATTGGATTTTAAATTAATTAAAGCCTTGGTGGAGAGCCATCACAAATCTCATTTTCCTGACCCGTGTATAACAAGGCCAACACCACTAAATAACGCTGTTCTGGTGTTATCACAATATGGGATCTCACAGTTAATAATAATATATTTTACAACAGTTTAACAAATTTGGGTGATTTGCGTACAGAAACTAATAGTGTAATCTATATTAATTAAAAGTATCACATCAAAGCCATTTTGTGAGGTTTTATTACAAGTGATCTAGAGAAAATATACAAGTAAACCTATACATAACTGTTAACTATTGATTTGGCATATTTGAAAAGTTTGCCTACCCTTTTTCGCTAGTTTTGGGTTACATCACCCAACTGTATTACAAATTATTGGAGTGAGTAGAATTATGTTATACATTTTACCTAGCTTTTTTATACTTGGTATATACGACGGTATATACGACGGTTTAAACTCAAAGCTATATGTTGCAGGTCTATTTATTGATATCACAAAAGCATTCGATTCTGTTGACCATAATATTTTACTATCATGCTTACAGGAGGTGGGAGTGAGGGGTGTTGCTTATAAGTGGTTTGAGACTTATTTAACTGGAAGAAATCAATGTGTTAGGATAAAAAATTGTACAAGCACTCTTTTACCAATAACCTGTGGAGTACCACAAGGTTCGGTCCTTGGACCAATTTTATTTATTGTATATATTAATAAATTGTGTTTAGGAAATTTCAAAGGCAACATTAATTGTTTTGCTGATGATACTGCACTTAGTTACTCTGCTAGTGACCCTATTTCACTTCAGAGAAATGTCCAATCAGATTTAAATTATTTGAAAATTTGGTTTACTGTTAACAAACTTGTTTTAAGTACTAAAACTAAGTTGGTTTATTTTTCATTAAGAACGAAAGATGGTATAAATGGTAATGTATATTTCAAATGTAAAAGTTGTCTGAATGATTCATTTGAGGTGTCTTGTGAGAATTGTATGTTAATAGAACAAGTAGAAAAAATCAAATATTTAGGGTTAATATTGGACAGTAATTGTTCTTGGAGAGAGCACATTCAGTCAGTAAAAAAATATGTTTATATGTCCTTAAGAAAATTTTATCTTTTGAAATTCATTTGTCCGACAGAAGTTTTAAGATCAGTATATTTTGCTTTGGTAAATAGTAAGTTAGAATATGGGTTAAGTTGTTGGGGGGGAGCGTATAAATCCTTTTTAAAACCAATTCTTGTGTCACAAAAATGCATTATACGACAAATATTTCGTGTGCAAAGAAGGGAACAGTCCTTTCCTTTTTTTAAATATTTAGGTGTACTTCCCATTAGGCATTTATATGTGTATAGAGTGTTGCGTATTTTTTTTGTGAGGGGAGGTCAAAAAATAGCAAATGCTGCAGTTCATTCAATAAGACTAAGAAATTTGAATCGGGTAGCTTTGTTGAAACCGTCGTGTGAAGCTTTTAAAAGATTCTATAGTTACAGTTCTTTGATTTTCTTCAATAAACTTCCTTACCAAATTAGTACTGCTAATTCCATAGCAAATTTGTCTAAACGTTTAAAAGAATGGTTATTTACTTTCAATTATGATGAACTTGAAACTTTTTTGTTTTAAATCAATCTGTTTTTTGCTTGACTCTCCTTCTTGTAAAAATTTTTAATTTTATTTGTGTTTCTATTGTGTCTTCTGATTTGTTGGTAAATTGGGCCTAAGGTTGGTCCTTAGAGATAAGAAAGCACTAATATGTAAAATAATAATTAAAAATACGTCTTGATTTTAATACAAATTTTTGCTTTTAAAAAGTTCTCATTTTTATTTTCTGCAACTGATGTACTTGAATTTGTTATATTTTGAGAAGGTAACCTCAAAACAGCTTCATGCTCAGAGGTACCTAGCCATATATCACATTAGTAAATTAAATAGATTAATTTGTTTAATGTTACTTTCAATTAAGTTAAAATAGTGTTTTTAAAATATCTTAAATTGTGTTTTTTGTTTTTATAAGCTAAATATTGTATTTGGTTATGTGTGTATTTGATTATTCAAACTGTTTTTTTATGTAAAGCACATTAATATGTATTGTGATTTATGGTAATAAACTTTCTTTCTTTCTTTCTTTCTTTCTCTTTCTTACTTCCTATATAGCTAACTATTGCCGACTTATTAACTTTGTTCGTCTATTTTTTTGGTTTGATAGCACATTGAAATTGGTTATAACAAAATTCCTCTTTAGTAGCGTGCTCATTTTTGCATAAAATATTAATATTCAATACTCTTTTCCTCCACTTTTTAAAGGCCAGTCGTCCTAAAGGCAAAACTTAAAATTACTAGGTGAAATTAGGGCTAAGTAGTCATCTCTAAAGGCTCTAAAGTTGACGGGGTCTCAACATCACTCGCCATCACCGGCATAGTGGATAGTTTACTAGCTGTCCTATCATATCATAATATTGTTTACTATCTGGCATACTGCATACTACTGCCTATTAAAATATCATAATAGGCTGGTTTACTATCTGGCTGGTGATCTAGTAGGATAGTAGCGAGTAAAGTTGATGGGGTCTCAACTTCAGTCGCCGTCGCCGGGATAGTGGACAGTTTACTAGCTAAGTATATCATAATAGGCTGGTTTACTATCTGGCTGGTGATCTAGTAGGATAGTAGCGAGTAAAGTTGACGGGGTCTCAACTTCACTCGCCGTCGCCGGGATAGTGGACAGTTTACTAGCTTAGTATATCATAATAGGCTGGTTTACTATCTGGTTGGTGAACTAGTGGGATAGTGGCGAGTAAAGTTGACGGGGTCTCAACTTCACTCGCCCTCACTGGGATAGCGGACAGTTTACTAGCTGAGTATATCACACAAGGCTAGTTTACTGTCTGGATAGTGAACTATTAGGATAGTGGCTAGTAAAGTTGACGGGGTCTCAACTTCACTCGCCCTCGCCGGGATAGCGGACAGTTTACTAGCTGAGTATATCACACAAGGCTAGTTTACTGTCTGGATAGTGAACTATTAGGATAGTGGCTAGTAAAGTTGACGGGGTCTCAACTTCACTCGCCCTCGCCGGGATAGCGGACAGTTTACTAGCTGAGTATATCACACAAGGCTAGTTTACTGTCTGGATAGTGAACTATTAGGATAGTGGCTAGTAAAGTTGACGGGGTCTCAACTTCACTCGCCCTCGCCGGGATAGCGGACAGTTTACTAGCTGAGTATATCACACAAGGCTAGTTTACTGTCTGGATAGTGAACTATTAGGATAGTGGCTAGTAAAGTTGACGGGGTCTCAACTTCACTCGCCCTCGCCGGGATAGCGGACAGTTTACTAGCTGAGTATATCACACAAGGCTAGTTTACTAGTGGGTGCTCTTTTCGTTGGCTGGTAGACAGTAAAATCGCCCTGTGTAATACAGTCTTAACTTGGGGACCACCGGCTTTGCGTGACTTCCGAACCACGGGACCGGCCGAGTCAAAACTGATTGCGGTCACATCAGAAATCGAACCTGGACCTTACCCCTTAACCATGGCCACCCCTTAGCTCGTCCACTCCTTAGTAACACAGTCTTATCACTTCACGTAATTGTGTTACTTTACGGAAGTTGAGATTTGTCTAATAACAATATTCAATAAACAGTAAACACCTGAGCTGGATACATGTTATCATTTATTATTTTTATCAGTCAGATTTCCCCCCACTTTTTCTGTAGTAGAAAGAAATGTATGGTCTTAAATAAATGAAGTAAAATTGATAGTGTTAGCAGGAATGAGGTAGTTTAGATCAATCAATGGACCAATTCGGCTTTTAATCAGGGCTATTACTCAACAGTGTGTATTTAGTATCGTTGTAATTTTAATAATGATACTAATTTTTTATGTAAGTAGTCAACGGTAAACGTATCTCTATACTTAATTGTTCTATAGCCCACCGGCCAAGTCCGTGGTACTACTACCTCAAATGTTTTGTGTTACTACCAAAATAATTATATTTTGTAAAATTATTTGTTGAGATGAATGATTATAATGCATTGTGAAAAACTACGTGAAATTCTAGCATCCAGATTAGTAACTATTCTTTATTAATTGAAAGGCCTAAACCCACCTCCATTACAAATGTGGTATCTTCAACCATAACTTCTGCTTGCAACACTTATATCGGGATAAGTCACAATATCCCTTACATATACTTCACAAGTGATAGCCATCAGTTTAAGCCATGCACAATTGAAACTAGTGTATATAGTAATAATATCAATTTTTAATGTAATGTCAAAAATATCAAGTTATCAGCTGTTTGTACATTTCAATATGTTTTTTCTCTATATTGTTAGAATAATTTCAATTCATTACAGTCCATTATTTTGTTCAAACAACATCGTGCATTATTTTCAGTGTTTTAGTTTTATTCATTTCCATTTGGTCCTTAGAGCAAAGGATATTATTTTGTTTCAGTCAAAAAGGCAATCATTTTTTGTTTTGTTTTGTTTTTAATCATAAAAACAATACTTCATAGTTATTTATTTCAGCACATTTCCAAACATAAACAATGGAAGATTTGAAAATTCTAATAGCAAAAAGAGGCAGACTAAAAGCTTCCATTACACAGATGGTTAATTTTGTAAGTAATTTTGATGTAGAAAATGGAGCAATTTCAGACATTAAGGTAAGAGACTCAAAACTCGAACAACTCTACTTGGAATTTTGTGAAGTACAATCCAGCATTGATACCATAGCTTCAGATGATACAGATACAAATTTTATTGAGTTTGAAGATAATTACTATTCACTAAAATCTGAATTCGACACCATTTTAAACAACTCAAATACATTGAATTCAACCCCATCAAACCAATCAGTCAAAGAATTTAGCTTCAGTAGGAAAAATGACACAGTAGTACTGCCCAAAATTAATTTACCAACCTTTGAGGGTAAAATTGAAAATTGGACATCTTTTTTTGATCTTTTCAACTCAACTATCGACAAAAACAATGATTTGGCAGAAATTCAGAAATTTTACTATCTGAAATCTAGTTTAAAGGGAGAACCACTCAGTCTCATCTCATCCTTGCCCTTGACACAACCTAACTACAATGTAGCTTTAGATATTTTAAAAGAAAGATACTCAAACAAAAAACTTATAGTCAATGCTCATTTAAATGCATTATTTTCATTACCAAATGCTTCATCACTAGCAAACATTAAACAGTTACTAAATACAGCAAATGTGAACATTCGAGCTCTAAATAGCCTTGGTTACAAAACTGAAGAGTGGGATATTTTGTTAGTTTACATGTTAGCTTCCAAACTTGATCAAGACTTGAGAACTAAATGGGAGTTAAGTAGCACGTCAGTTGAACCCCCTTCTTTCTCAGAGTTTGAAACATTTTTAAAACAATACATACATGCACTAGATGCTAGCAGTGTCAATAAAGTAAAATCTAGTTTTAACTTCAAGACTAATCAAAGCAATTCAGCAATGAAACCAGGTCTAGGTCTACACACAACTGAAGTAAATCGGGTTAAGTGTGTCTCATGTCCTATGTGTCAAAACTCTCATGAGTTATTCAGTTGCAATGAGTTTTTGAAACTCAACACAAATGACAGAATCCAAAAGGTGAAACAACTTCACAGATGTTTCAATTGTCTGTCAGCTGGTCATGTTATTTCAGCTTGCAAAGGTTCAAAATGTAAAATTTGCTCAAAGCCCCATAATACCTTATTGCATTTACAGAAGTCAAATTCAACACATTCAGTAACTAACTTAGATTCACCATTTTCACAACCGTTGAAAAGTGACAAACAAGACTCAACGATTTCAGTAGCACAACAATCTACTGACAGTGTAGCAGCAAACCCAAAAATATTATCAACAGGTGTTCATAATGTAAAAAGAGTATTACTTTCAACAGCAATCGTTGAAATTTAAGACTTTCAAGGCGACTTTCAGAAATGTCGTGCTTTGATTGATCCTGGTAGTGAGGCAAGTTTCATTTCAGAGCATTGTGCTCAAAAACTCAACTTGAAAATACAATCATGTAATGTTCAAGTACAAGGTGTTGGTCATACTCATGTTGGTAACACACGTGGCCTTACAACTTGTTTGTTGCGCACAAAACAAGAAGCAATCAGAGTCAACACTTTCATATTGAGAAAGCTTACCAGTATCACCTCATTGTCTTCATCATCATTTGATCATTGGACACACATAAACAACCTTGAACTTGCTGATCCATTTTTCTTTCAATCAAGCAGCATCGATATCATTCTTGGTGCTGATATCTATTCATCACTTTTAATAGATGGAGTAATCAGAGGTCCACCAGGAACCCCTTGTGCTATCAATACAAAACTAGGATTCTTATTGATAGGTGAAATCTCATCAGCAGATGTCAAAACAGCTTCAAATAAAGTCAAAACACTGTTTATCAGACATGATGATGGTCTAAATACTTTAATGGAGAAATTTTGGAATTCTGAGGATGTTGGTTACAAACAGGATTCACCAGCTAGTACAGATGAAAACATAATATGTGAGGATCACTTCATAAATACACATTCAAAAGATCAATCGGGCAGATTTTGTGTTCATTTGCCATTCAAACCCTCTATCACAAGTTTAGGTGACTCATATCATATTGCATTAAAACGATTCCAACGTTTAGAAAGTTCATTTGAGGAAGATAAAAACAAGAAACAGTCTTATGATCAATTCATAAATGAGTACATTGAGTTAAATCACATGAAACCTACCCCAAACAGTGACACAAGTATGATGAATCACAACTATTACCTACCACATCATGCAGTATACAGACCTAGTAGTACTTCAACTAAAGTCAGAGTAGTGTTTGACGGTTCATCTAAAACTACAAGTGGCACTTCTTTAAACGATCATTTGTACATTGGCCCAAAGTTACAATCAGACATAGTATCCTTACTTACACGTTTCAGACTACACAAGTGTGTTTTTACTGCAGACATTGAGAAGTTTTTCAGACAGATTTTAATAACACCAGAAGATCAATGTTATCAGAGAATTCTTTGGAGATCAAATCCTTCAGAACATATTCAATCTTATGATCTCTGTACAGTCACATATGGAACTGCTTGTGCCCCATACCTCTCAATCAGATGCTTACATCAACTAGCAGATGACGTCAAGAAGCAGTATCCAGAAATTAGTAGAATTTTAAAAGAAGATTTTTATGTTGACGATCTTATCTCAGGCGCAGATACAATTGAAAATGCTAAGCAAATAAAACAGGATTTAGAACATGTAATGAGTCGATCAGGATTCAACCTAAGAAAGTGGTCATCAAATTCAAAAGAGCTTATCAGCGATCAGTCTCAAACTGAAGTATCAATTCAGTCCAAGGACAATACTGTTAATCTTTTAGGAATGCAATGGAATCCTCACCATGATACATATCTATATTCATTGAATGTGACAAATATACCTACACCATTGACGAAGAGAATCATTTTATCAGAAGTAGCAAAACTCTATGATCCCTTAGGATTTTTATGTCCAGCAGTTACAAAAGCAAAATTAATCCTTCAAGACACTTGGTCACAATGCAAGAGTTGGGATGACGAGGTTCCTCAGCAAATAGCAAACGACTTCCATCAACATAGAAACGGACTTCAACATTTCAAAAATATCACCATTCCCAGACCGCTGATTTCATTTGAACAAAATGCAACACATGATTTAGTAGGATTTTGCGATGCTTCGGAGAAAGCATCTGCAGGAGTACTTTACATGAGAAGTGTCTCGTCAACACAAACAACAGTAAGATTAATCATGGCAAAATCAAAAATCACCCCCTTAAAGAAGAGTACAATTCCACGACTAGAGCTATGTGGAGCGCTATTATTAGCGAAGATGGTAGCAAAGATCAAACCTTATCTACCAATTGAAAATACATACCTGTTTACGGACTCAACTGTAGTCTTAGCTTGGATATCTAAAGATCCTATGAAGTGGAAAACCTTCGTTAGTAGCAGAGTATCTCAAATACAAGCATTAACAAACATTTCTCAATGGAAACACGTTAAATCGGAAGAAAACCCAGCAGACATTGCATCAAGAGGAATTTCAGGAGAAAAACTCACAAAAGAACAGAAATGGTGGTCAGGCCCTCAATGGCTTTCTGAACCTCAAGCGTTGAACAACAAGAATGATCTTGAAAATTATTGTTTCGATTCAAATACAATTCCTGAAACAAGAACAATTAAATGTGCTTTAACAACTAAAGAAGAAGAAGACGAATGGTATCTCAAATTTAATTCTTATACAAAAACTATTCGAGTAACAGCTTACTGCATGAGATACTTAAAAAACATCAAAAGGTGTAATATATCAGGTCCTTTATCAGTGCATGAACTGGAAGACGCACACAGATGCATTGTGAAACATATTCAACAATTGAGCTTTCCAGATGATATGAGAAATTTACAAGATAAAGGAAGAGTAAAAAAGAACAGCAAACTTTTAAGTTTGAATCCTTTTATTGATGAACATGGAATCTTGAGAGTTGGTGGCCGGATCCAAAATTCGAACCTACACTACAACAAAACTCATCAAATTATTTTACCTGCAAATCACTCATTTGTAAAAACTTATTTAACTCATACTCATGAAAAGTATTTCCATGCAGGGATTCAATTTATCACGAATGATGTGAGACAAAAATATTGGCTTGTTGGTAATGTGAGAAATCAAATACGCAGTATTGTAAGAAGATGTGTAAAATGTATAAAATTCAATGGTACACCAATTTGTCCTCTAATGGGAAACCTACCATCATCGAGAGTTACACTGACAAAACCATTTTTTGAAACTGGATGTGACTATGCAGGTCCTTTCTTGACGAAACAAATAGGAGGACGTTGCAAAACTTTAAGGAAAACTTACTTGGCAATATTCATTTGCATGAGCGTAAAAGCTGTACATATGGAATTAGTTTCAGACTTATCAACAGAAGCTTTTTTAGCAGCGCTTAACAGATTTATTTCAAGGAGAGGCCTACCGAAAGACATATACTCGGACAATGGCACAAACTTTGTAGGAGCCGACAACAGTCTAAAGAAGTTTTTCAAAGATTCAAGTAATGAAATTCATGACAAATCTGCCACAAAAGGAATAAACTGGCATTTTATCCCTCCAAGCTCCCCTCACATGGGTGGACTATGGGAATCAGCAGTTAAATCAGCCAAACATCACTTGAAGCGAGTACTTGGAGATCACATTTTGACGTTTGAAGAATTGAACACGCTTGTGATTCAAATAGAAGCGATACTCAATTCTAGACCTATTTGCAGACTTTCAAGTGACCAATCTGAAACAGACATTTTGACCCCAGGACACTTCATTACTGGTGATACTTTGACAGCCCTTCCTGACAAAAGTGCAGAAAACGGCCCAATCAACTACAATAAAAGATGGCAACTAGTTCAAAAACTGAGAAGAGACTTTTGGAAAAGATGGCATGTTGAATATTTGCACACCCTTCAACAACGGCAAAAATGGAAAACCAAACAAGAAAATATCAAAGTTGGAGATGTAGTTTTAATCAAAGAAGACAATGTGCAACCAATGAAATACCCAATTGCAATAGTTAACCAAATTTATCCTGACAAACACAATACAGTTAGATCGGTGGACTTGGAAACTATAAAAGGAATATTTAGAAGACCAGTTGTGAAAATCATTAAACTTCCCACCGATAAAGACAATCACTAATTTCCTGCCGGAAGAATGTATATAGTAATAATATCAATTTTTAATGTAATGTCAAAAATATCAAGTTATCAGCTGTTTGTACATTTCAATATGTTTTTTCTCTATATTGTTAGAATAATTTCAATTCATTACAGTCCATTATTTTGTTCAAACAACATCGTGCATTATTTTCAGTGTTTTAGTTTTATTCATTTCCAACTAGGAATCATAATTATTTATAGATTATTATAGTTATAATTTTTACAAAATGAGGAATAAACATAAATACGTGTTATTAAAATAATATACATATATATATATATATATATATATATATATATATATATATATATATATATAAAATGTCATGAATATTTTATATTACTTCAATAATTGCAAAGATGTAACGGATTGAAGGATTGAAAATAACAGCTGTTTATCTCATCTTACCACTTCTTTTATAGTTTCAATATTCAAAATTTGTACGATCATAATAAATATGTTAAAACTGTATGAAAATATCAAATGACGATACCTTATGGATCATATTTTTATTCGTTAAAAGTGAAGCTTTAAATGGAACCAACAGCTCAAAATGTATGCACTTTTTTACAAGCAAAGTCAAAAATAAATTTAAGAACCTACGCCTTTACATTACAATAAACTAATTTAGTATTTAAACGTTATATTGCAAATCTAATTTCAAGATGTTATCCAGAGTTTTCTATTTTCATGAATAGGGTATTTCTCCTTATTAAGTGTGGCATAACTTTTTAAGTACATCTTTACACTAGTATTCCCTGAGGAAAGGTGCTCTACTTTTTCCGTAATGGGAAAAACCACGACATAAAAGTCCCGACCTTGTTGTACAGCTTCCATTACATTGATGTACAATATGTTTTTAATGGGACAATAGTATAATAAACATAACTAAACGGTTCTGCAAACACAATAGTGTATCTTCATTACCGTTATTATCATCATTATAATTGTTTTCATTATGATCAACATTATAATTATTGTTATCATTTATAACACAAAATAAGATGTGTTACAGAACAAAAATTACCTTCATAAATATTGAATTGCTGTATGTTCAATTGCTATCAACTGATGCAAGCAAAAAAAAAAAAAAAAAAAAAAAAAAAAAATCTATATATATATATGTATATGAGATATAATTAAGAAACAGTAATATGGATGTATTATGGTTGGGAGTTTATTCAATAATTGAAACCACGTGCGTTATTAGATCCTTCTTCATAAATTAAATATAGGTCAGATTTCGTTATATGCCCCCCAAAATACAATTGGGTTAGGTTAGGATGGTTAGGTAGGGTAGAGTATTTTAGGTTAGATAGATGTATAACATAGTTTCTATTTGGGGGGCATATAACGGAATCTAATATAAATATATAATATTTAACCCACCATCCACCCACTCTTACACGTACTGCAGAAGTGACCCATCCACCCTTACATGAACAGTAGTAGTGACCCACCCACCCACCCACCCTTACACTTAAATAGTCCTATATAAATATTCTTACTAACCCTTACACGTGCAGTAGTAGTGTAACTGGTCTGTTATTAGCAGGTGAGGATTTATTTATTTATCTCAACGGTAACACCATTTTACATAATATAATACAAAGATTCAAAACTTGTTCAGCTTGATACAAAGCAGTTTTATTATAGTTTCAGTTAAAGGAGACTAAACTATAACTGCGATCGATTTCAGTATGTCACATTTACCATTCTGAAACCTGATCAATCCATAATCAATAAAGGAACTTGTCTAGTTGATTACTTCGTTGAAGACATGTCAGAAAGAATAAATAAATAAAAAATAAACCAACAAATTTTTATTGGTTATAATTATTAATCATAAGATATTTAAAAATAAGACATATATTTTAGTTACAACTGAAGTAAATATATACATAATTTAGTTGAACAAGTTGTTAAGTTTAATCAATCCAAAAACAATATATTAACTATTTATTAGAAGTATATATTTTTTGAAAAGTTGCTTCATTTCGTTCCTAGTGTTGAAAGTCCAATTAAGTGAATGGAGAAAGCTTATTTGTTGACCCACCCGATGGACTGCTCTAACAGCTACGCCATCAAAGTAATGTTGCTTCAGTATTGGCCACCATTCAGTAACAAGGGATACAAACGCCAAGCCATTTCACTGGTTAATTGGCTCTGGCATTTCTTCTTTAGAGAGGAACCATGTGATATACGTCTCAATGTGTGGTTTATACAAAAGAATACATTATTATAACACTTATAATTTTTTTAATATACAATAAATAATATTTGGCATTGTGATGCATTTATTGTTAAATTGAACATTGTTGAATATTGTTTAATTTTATTTAATTATTGTAAACATTATATTTCAGCTATTAGAGCTAAGATAGTTTCGATGTGGAGGCATAATTATGTGGTTTTGAGGGATTGTTCTAGTCACCACTGGAAGGTCACTGTCCTTGTAAATATTTGCAGGGGTACTAGGAGATCAAGGGGGACTCCACGGTTTTTACCATCTGATTCTAAGTGAGTTCTGCTGATTGTTTAATTGAATCACATTCTAACAACAATATTTATAGTAATATTGCTTGTAAAAATCAAAGTTGTTACTATCCTTATTGTTGCTGTAACTAACTTAAATAAATGTGAATTACATGATTCATGTAGTTGAAAGTCCCATCCTTGTGTTTATATAAACGATTACTCTATAGAGAAATTCTGGATAGGGTGCACTGCTCAAGTATTGGTTACTGTGGGACTAGGCTTTATAAAGGACAAAATAAAGAGAGACTAGGCTTTATAAAGGACAATAAAGAGGGACTAGGCTTTCTTAATTTATTTTCTTATTTATGTTTCTTAATTTATAAAGAACAAAATAAAGAGGGACTAGGCTTTATAAAGGACAGTAAAGAGTGTTGGGTGATAAAATCAATGTTGCAATTTAAAATAAGGAGTTAAAACATAATAACCATTTAGTTTACTACAGGAATACCACTATAAATAATACTTAGCTGTACATTGGTGAGGGAAAATATAGTATTCTTTACACCACAAAAAATAACATGGTATAAACTAATCGACACTTTTGAATAATCTAGTTTCATTCCTGATGAGGAATGATGTACTTTCTCCAAGTCAGTTTGGCTTCACAAAGGGAAGATCAACCACAAAAGCAGTCAACTCCTCTACTTATTTTTTAGCACAGGCTAAGGTGATACAGCTTTTAGATTAGTTTTCGATTTGACCAAGGCTTTAGAGATGGTCGATCACAGTGTTTTGCTAAAAAAGCTCCATATACTTGGCATTAGAGGTGTGTCGTACTCTTGGATGTCTTCTTTCCTGTGTGGAATAACGCAATAAGTTCAGGTACCTTTTCTGGACAACCTTAGTTGTCAAAGATTAGTCTCATCAAAATCATTTGAGGCAATCAGAGGAGTCCCGCAGGGTTCGGTACCAATCCCGTTCCTCTTGTTTGTGAATGACCTCCCAAAGTGTATTACCAGTGCCCAAATTTGTCTTTTTGCAGACGATACTTCCCTTACAATCAAAGCCCCAAATTGGCTGGATCTCATGTCTCTGGATTCTAAAGAAGCGCATAAAATAGCTAAGTGGTTTCAGCAGAACCAGCTCGAAGTGAATACTAAGATAACTCGTCTAATTAATTTTTCTATCAGGAGTTCACAGAATTTAGAACGGAATAAATTCTATCTAGGGGATGAAGAGATCTCTACTTGTGACCCGTTAAAGTGTCTTGGTGTTTACGTTGACACTAAACTAAACTTCCATGATCATATTGAGCTCGTCTGCAAGAAATTAAGCTCAGAAGTTTTCGCTATACGAAACTTATCAAAGTTGCCAGAGTAAGCTTAGCTGCTTACTATGGACTGACTTACACTTTTCTTACACATGCAGTTGTTATTTGGGGATGTGAAAGTTCACGCACGAAAATGGTTTTCAAACTCCAGAAAAGGATGTTAAGAGCAGTTTTTGGGAAACCTCGAAGAACTTAATGTTATTCACTATTTAAGAAGGCTAAAGTTTTAACTTTCCCATCAATTTATATCTTAAACTGGGTCACATTTGTCCATAAGCACCTTCACCGTTTCAAACCAAATAATCCCCAACATCGTCACAATCTTCGTCATATCAATATAATTAAAATCCCTGCCCATAGAACTAGTTTTTTTTTTTTAAAGCATTTATTAATCAGTGGCATTAAACTTTACAATGCTCTCCCAGCTTCTGTGAAAGTAAAAACAAGGCCGCATTTTGAGAGGGACGTTAAGAGGTTTTTGATGCAGCGGGCCTATTACAGTGTCAGGGATTTTGTTGAGCACTGATCATAATGGTTTAAGCTAAGGTGAATGGCCACCTTTATAAGCCGTAGTTTATTTTAGCAGTAACATAAGGTTTAGTCTTATTTTAATTATTCTGACTATGTTAATGTTACCATATTCAATTGATTTAGGTTATTTTTAATCACCTAATGTAATTAATCACATATTGTTGTTGACGCTATTTTGCGGTGTTATACTGCTGTAAATGAAGAATTTCTGAGTTCTGAGTTTTTCGAAATCTAGGATTGCTATTTAATTCCTTTTCACTTAAAAAAAAGCTATATACACTTTTGGATCTTACATTACATCCTGATTTCATGTGTAATTATTTTAGAGTATATTATTTCTGTTACTAATGAGATCGTAAACAAGATGTGGTTTGTCAAACGTAGTCACTATGCTATTCATGTCCATCATATTGATAGTAATTTATAATGTAGTGTCCCACATTTGTGTCCTTCGGAATAAGGAAAGTAGTAATACGTAAGGGTTTAAGAATAAGGACCTTGATGGTCTCACCAAACAGTCATACATTGCATACTGTTGTCATGACAGAGGTATTGGCTGCAGGAAGCGAAGAACATCTATTTATATTATGTTATGCAAGCAAAGCAATGTTATTTCATCCTAACACTTTGGTTATATTTGGTTACAATGTATACACATCAAATGCACGTTACAACATGATTTAACTGTTGATTTTATTAGTGTTGAGTTCAACTATGTAGATAATGTTTGTACCTAGAAACTGTACATATTGGCTTATATAATGCTTAAGTTATATAGTTATATTATTATAAATCTCAAGTTAAACATGGGATTAATTTAAATTTGTTATATTAGTATTTGAATCTTTTCCGTTCTTTCACTAACATACCATAACGTAGTTAAACATAACACAACCAAACTAAACCTAACATAACATAACTAAACCTAACGTAACCTAACCAAACCTAACGTAACATAACTAAGCCTAACATAGCATAACTAAGCCTAACATATCTAAACCTAATGTAACCTAACCAAACATAACATAAAATAACCAAGCCTAACATAACCAAACCTAACATAACATAACTAAGCCTAACATAACCAAACCTAACATAGCATAACTAATCCTAACATAACTAAACCCAACGTAACCTAACCAAACCTAACATAACTAAACCTAACATAACCAAACCTAACATAACATAACTAAGCCTAACATAACCAAACCTAACATAGCATAACCAAGCCTAACATAACTAAATCTAACCTAACATAACCAAACCTAACATAACATAACTAAGTCTAACATAACTAAACCTAACGTAAAATAACTAAACCTAACATAGCATAACCAAGCCTAACATAACTAAACCTAACGTAACCTAACATAACATAACTAAGCTTAACATAACCAAACCTAACGTAACATAACTAAACATATCATAACATAACCAAACCTAACATAACATAAACAAGCCGGCTTCATTTTGTTATATTGTTATATTGGTTCAGTGTTATATTAACATAACTAAACCTAACATAACATAAACAAACCTAACAAACCGTATTCAAAGTAGTGTTAGTAAATCAACAGAAAAGGCCCTGGTATTTTAATATATTCAGTTCAATTAACAATTTGCAAACCAATATCATTCTTTATAGGTTAAATCCTTATTATTTGAAATAATGGTTAGTTATTATGTAAGTTAAAAATAGACTAGTGAAAGTTAATTTTATATGCATTTATTCAGAACTACTGCACGTGAATATTTTGGTAATATTTATGGGTTATGATCATAATTCACTTTTTTACAGCACGTGTTTACAGTTCCAGGATAAAAATGTGAGGTTTCTTATATGTGCCCAAACACATTTGGGTATATATTAGTCTTTTTACAAAGTATATAGATCATAAAAATAAATCAAAAAGGAAATAGGAAGGGACTGAGTTTCGTAAGTAACGTGGAACATTGTATAACGATTATTTTCTGAAAGCCATCGTTTGAAAACAATTTAATTGATAAATTGAGTTCAATTAAAATCGAACATGTATCGTACTATTAGCAATACATGACATGTGATATTCTCAAAGTAATTTGTTATAACTTTTCGAAATCAGTAAAGTATATAACTATAATCAATCATCATCGAACGGTCATTATTGACTTGTGTAACGGACAAAACATGTATCGAACTATTAGCAATACATGACATGTGATATCTCGAAGTAATTTGTTATAACCTTTCCAAACCGGCTAAGTATATAACTCAAATCAATCATGATCGAACGGTCATTATTGAGTTGTGTAACGGACCAAACATGTATCGAACTATTAGCAATACATGACCTGTGATATCTCGAAGTAATTTGTTATAACCGTTCCAAACCGGCTAAGTATATAACTATAATCAATCATGATCGAACGGTCATTATTGAGTTGTTTAACGGACCATACATTTATGTTGTAGTAAAGTGTAAATTGTATACAAATTAAATTGATTGAATATTATAGTTATTATGTAGTATGTAATCACTTCATTCATTTTTTATAGTTGTAAAGATAAAATATTTAACTTTTGGTAAGTTTACTTCAAAGATTACATTAATACTAATGAAAATTAAAAAAAAATTAACAGATACATTAGACATTTTAGACACATCCAGTTTCTGATGATGAAACGTTTGTGTCTGATTGGCCTTACCAAATAAAATTAACATTACTGCAGTGTTTGAGTGCTTCCTTAATTTAAAATGGCTTATTTATAATAATAAATACAACTTACATTACAAATTACGTTTTGTACTTATAACTATCAATGTTTAATGCTAAAAAGTGCCACAATCAATAAGTTAAGTATATTGGCATAAAGAGAAAATTTATCAGGTAAGAAATCTCTACATTCATATTAAAATCTTAAGAACAGAGGACATATATATGTTAATAAAAACAAAAACACGTTCTGGCCTAAGAAACAATTTTAACTTATTATTATATTTTCTGTATATACCTATAGCTGTTATTTATATGATTACGATAATTTAGTATAATTATGAAATCCAGCAACTGTGTTAGTGAAATAAAGGCATGCCTGAATTAATTACTGAACTATTTATTACGAATTACATGATAAGAAGAATGTTGAATGAATAGTCATGACAACGTTGCTGGAATACCACTGTGTGTTGATGTTGTTTGGTTTTACAAAATAGTCAGTTCGGTAATAGTGCAGGTTATTTTATAATATACGTTCATACTTGTTGGCTCATAAATATCACTATATCTCATATATCTCAATATAGTTTATTTATCGGCGTCAGTAACAAAATAGTACTATTTGAAACATATTTATCTCTAAGTATATTTTAAATTCATATCTAGTTTCTTCATATTAAATTTCCACTTACAAAACATTACTGATAATGTATTGGAGAAAACCATTACTTAAAGTACATACCAACAAAAGGGTACTTAAGAGATGTCGTGACTACTGTTTTCTGGAAGTGATCAAAGAGAGTAACCTTGTTTGTTTCGGATGTCACGACTGGGACCGGCACGCGACGCAACGTTTACAGCTGGTCTACTCATTCAAGTTCTGTTGTATACACTTGATGGAATAACGTTGGTTTTAAAGAAGAGCCCATTTTTAAAATTACTCCACAATTTTTTATTTAAATAGCGCATTTTGCCGGTTAAGGCATCATCAGTTTTTTTATAAGTTTAATTTTAATTTTACTTAATTTTTTTTTCAAATTAAGTAAAAGTGTAAGCTAGTAAAATTGAAACAAAGTTTTAATTAAATAACGAATGTAATATTTTATTTAAAGTACTATCTACTAATCCATTTAAGTTTTGAATTCATTTAAAAATATCTATATTTTATCATATTTAAATTTATATTGTTTTAAACATATGTTTTTTCTGTTTACAAAAACTGATGATGCCTTAACCGCGAAAGCGCTATTTAAATAAAAATTTTTGGAATAATTTTAAAAATGTGTTCTTCTTTAAAACTACTCATTCAAGACAAAAGTTAACCCTTTATTGTCAAGGCCAAATTCAAAGTGTTTTCAAAAACAGACCATACTTGTTGTCCTTGCAACGCTTATGAGAACATTTGTAGAACAGTTATTATTGATAGTGCTATGATGTTTTGTATGATTCATAAATAGTTTTGTTGTAGTAAACTAACAAACTTTTTAATTTATGCTTTATTATATAGATAGCAAAGTATGATATTCATACTTATAAGTTTGTTATTTCATGAAAGCTATACTTTCATCTCTAAAATAGTTTAGTAAAATATATTTACTTCAAACCCTCTCTAACAATGTGGTAGAGCATTATACAAATACACAGCTTTTTGACATCGTTTGACAGAATTATACTCATAACAAGGATTATTCTGTTATACGTACATTTTTAATCATACAAATCAGCTGTTATATCAAAGCAATTTTCATCAATATAAGATTCGTAAAAGTATTTTTTTTTTAATATGTAAAATAACTAAGTTGGTTAAATATGCCATATAAGGCGTTTTCGCGTTTATAAACAAATGGATAATGAACATTTTCACTACTTCCTAATATAATTTTATTGGCTATTCATAAAACCATCGTTTTTATGTCCCAAATTAAGTAAAAGTGTAAGCTAGTAAAAGTGAAACAAAGTTTTAATTAAATAACGAATGTAATTAGTACAACTGTGTTACCATTCGTGTTGGTTCAGTTATGTTACCAGTGTGTTGTAACATTCGTACAAACAACGAATGTTTGTATAATTGAGCAGGACGATAAGCGACCAATGTGTTATATTTAACATATATAAAGATTTATTCCACCACTCAGTTACCGTCCATCATGACTGTCACTACTTCCATCTTTAAATGTTCAAGTTTCGCAACAGTGTTTAGTTGAAATAAATAACGGTAATGAATTGTACACTTTTGTTTACATGCCTTTAAATTTTCATCATGTGGCATTGTTATTATTAACTGTTATTTTTAAATGCCAAATAAAAATTTAATTTTTTCGTTGTAAGCAGAATAAAACCAACAAATTGTCACTGCTGGTAATAACGTAGTGGGTGGGGCTTGTTGCTACGTGGCCTGCTGTCTTCCTAGTTAAAAATAAAACATTAGTTAGAATGACACAGTGAGAGGAGTGTACTTTTCTTTCTCACTTCCACCACTCAGTCCATCTCTCTTGCACATATAGATAAATTTTTCAGTGTTCTATCTGTAGTATGAGAATTTATGACACACCGTAACAAATATAATCGTTGTGATCTGAAAGAAATAATTGTATTGAGTATAAATTTAAAACTTACTAACAATTGTGAAACTAAAAGTTAGAATAGGCATCTACACTTGTAGTAGAGTAGAGTTAAAAGATTGTTTTTATTTTTCGTTTCATTATTAAAAAAAGGGTTTGGGTTAGTTACTTTATGCAAATAATTATAAATATACTAAGGCTAAATGAATTATTAATATATTTTTTTTAATATTAAATTTCACTCAAATATTTATTCCCATGTCAGAAGTTTTCAACTTTGCCAGAACTATCTTGAGCAGGTTATGATTTACTCGTCGAGGGTACATTCTGTGGAAATGACGATATATGAGGAAACTCAGGAAACAACATGGCACGTCATTTATCTGCTTGAAAAAGTATGTTTCTTCAGACATTTCCTCTCACCCTGAGAATTATAACTAATCCAGCATTTTCATTTTTGTTAACGTTTTGACTTTGATTTCGTAATTTGAGTTCGTTTTAAGATCTACATTTTTACCATAGTAAACCACACTTTTTCTTAAAATTTAGTTTATTCCATACGTAATATTAGATAAATGGGTAGTGTAAACAATAAAAATCACTTAAAACATCAGACCACAGATATTTTACACGGTAAAAACATAACGTTTACTTACCATTAAAACATATTTGTGACATTATACATTTGAGCTCAACAAAAATACCCAATGATATATTTACATAAGGTATCTGATAACTCGGTTGAGGTGGTTTCCATTAAATTCAATATTCTACTTATTATTTTAAATTAATTTTACAACAAAGTTAACTTGTAAATTTTATACAGCTTAGTTTTATTTTGTGAAGATGGTTTCATTAAGTCTGTGCTCAGAAGGAAAAGTTGGTGTGGATATTAGACTAAAGAGAAATAAACCTGTATTTTAGCTCTGTAATTCACTAAATAAAATAATAGAGTATTCCAACCTTTTTAGATAATTTTTAAAACTAGCCACCCCTTGCAAAATACCAACCTATCTACACATATTTATTTAAAATTTTTGGGGATAATTAAAATTAACACCTTACGTGAATATTTAGGTGATTGATAACTACCACTATACTGTATGGGTGGGTTGGTGGGTCAGTAACACATAACGTGAATAGGTGGGCGGTGGGTAACTACCACTATACGTGTATGGGTGGGTTGGTGGGTTAGTAACATATAACGTGAATAGGTGGGCGGTGGGTAACTACCACTATACGTGTATGGGTGGGTTAGTGGGTCAGTAACACATAACGTGAATAGGTGGGCGGTGGGTAACTACCACTATACGTGTATGGGTGGGTTGGTGGGTCAGTAGCACTTTACGTGAATAGGTGGGCGGTGGGTAACTACCACTATACGTGTATGGGTGGGTTAGTGGGTCAGTAACACATAACGTGAATAGGTGGGCGGTGGGTAACTACCACTATACGTGTATGGGTGGGTTGGTGGGTCAGTAGCACTTTACGTGAATAGGTGGGCGGTGGGTAACTACCACTATACGTGTATGGGTGGGTTGGTGGGTCAGTAGCACTTTACGTGAATAGGTGGGCAGTGGGTAACTACCACTATACGTGTATGGGTGGGTTAGTGGGTCAGTAACACATAACGTGAATAGGTGGGCGGTGGGGTAACTACCACTATACGTGTATGGGTGGGTTGGTGGGTCAGTAGCACTTTACGTGAATAGGTGGGCGGTGGGGTAACTACCACTATACGTGTATGGGTGGGTTGGTGGGTCAGTAGCACTTTACGTGAATAGGTGGGCAGGTGGGTAACTACCACTATACGTGTATGGGTGGGATAGTGGGTCAGTAACACATAACGTGAATAGGTGGGCGGTGGGTAACTACCACTATACGTGTATGGGTGGGTTGGTGGGTCAGTAGCACTTTACGTGAATAGGTGGGCGGTGGGTAACTACCACTATACGTGTATGGGTGGGTTGGTGGGTTAGTAACATATAACGTGAATAGGTGGGCAGTGGGTAACTACCACTATACGTGTATGGTTGGGTTGGTGGGTTAGTAACATATAACGTGAATAGGTGGGCGGTGGGTAACTACCACTATACGTGTATGGGTGGGTTGGTGGGTTAGTAACATATAACGTGAATAGGTGGGCAGTGGGTAACTACCACTATACGTGTTTGGGTGGGTGGTGAGTCAGTAACACTTTACATGAATAGGTAGGTGGTGGTTAACTACCACTAAAAGTATATGGGTGGGTTGGTGGGTAACTACCAATATACGTGTATGGGTGGGTTGGTGGGCTAGTAACACATAACGTGAATAGGTGGGCAGTGGGTAAATACCAGTATACGTGTATGGGTGGGTTGGTGAGTCAGTAACACTTTACATGAATAGGTGGGCGGTGGGTAACTACCACTATACGTGTATGGGTGGGTTGGTGGGTGAGTAACACATAACGTGAATAGGTGGGCAGGGGGTAACTACCACTATACGTGTATGGGTGGGTGGTGAGTCAGTAACACTTTACATGAATAGGTAGGTGGTGGGTAACTACTAGTATACGTGTATGGGTGGGTTGGTGGGTCAGTAACACTTTACATGCATAGGTGGGCGGTGGGTAACTACCAGTATACGTGTATGGGTGGGTTGGTGGGTAACTACCAGTATACGTGTATGGGTGGGTTGGTGGGTCAGTAACACTTTACATGAATAGGTAGGCGGTGGGTAACTACCACTAAAAGTATATGGTTGGGTTGGTGGGTAACTACCACTAAAAGTATATGGTTGGGTTGGTGGGTAACTACCAGTATACGTGTATGGGTGGGTTGGTGGGTAACTACCACTAAAAGTATATGGTTGGGTTGGTGGGTAACTACCACTAAAAGTATATGGTTGGGTTGGTGGGTAACTACCAGTATACGTGTATGGGTGGGTTGGTGGGTAACTACCACTATACGTGTACGGGTGGGTTGGTGGGTCAGTAACACTTTACATGAATAGGTAGGTGGTGGGTAACTACCAGTATACGTGTATGGGTGGGTTGGTGGGTAACTACCAGTATACGTGTATGGGTGGGTTGGTGGGTCAGTAACACTTTACATGAATAGGTGGGCAGTGGGTAACTACCAGTATACGTGTATGGGTGGGTTGGTGGGTAACTACCAGTATACGTGTATGGGTGGGTTGGTGGGTCAGTAACACTTTACATGAATAGGTAGGCGGTGGGTAACTACCACTAAAAGTATATGGTTGGGTTGGTGGGTAACTACCAGTATACGTGTATGGGTGGGTTGGTGGGTCAGTAACACTTTACATGAATAGGTGGGTGGCGGGTAACTACCACTATACGTGTATGGGTGGGTTGGTGGGTGAGTAACACATAACGTGAATAGGTGGGCAGTGGGTAACTACCACTATACGTGTATGGGTGGGTGGTGAGTCAGTAACACTTTACATGAATAGGTGGGCGGGGGTAACTACCAATATACGTGTATGGGTGGGTTAGTGGGTCAGTAACACTTTACATGAATAGGTGGGCGGTGGGTAACTACCAATATACGTGTATGGGTGGGTTAGTGGGTCAGTAACACTTTACATGAATAGGTGGGCGGAGGGTAACTTACCACTATACGTGTATGGGTGGGTGTGTAAAAAAAAGTATTAATAACAGAAGTAGTGAACACGAAACAAACATACCTCTGACTTACTTAAGTGCATCATAACGGGGTTTAAACACAATAATTAATAATTAAAATGGGTTTGAAAACATACATATTGAACATAATAATATATTTCGTTTGTTGATAATGGATAGTTTGCATAAATAATATAACGTTCAATTTCATGACATATTCGACTTAATTTTTCCAAGAAAAATGAATTAAAAACTCTAATAAAAACTTAAAAAAAAACAGCAAATAAATTATTTATATACATTTTTGAACCTACAAATTCGTTAACTTACACATTGGTTCTACACTTAATTATTAAAAATCAAACTTGGTCGTTACATTGTAAACAAATATTTCAAATGGGCCTAGAGTATTACAATGTCTACATAGTTTAGTTGGATAGGTGTATACATGTGTTATAGAATGTTTAATTCTAAGAACTCCAATCGGAATGTTTTTATGGAATAAGAAGAAATCACTTGAAACGTATGTGGCCATACAATGAATAAGACATGAGTTGAGGGAGTAGAAAACAGTATCTGTTAGTCCCGCCAACAATGCAATGTTCATGTTTTCCAATTCAATGTTTACCATCCAAGGGAGTGGGTTCCTTAGGGAGCGATATGTTGTGGAGGATGTGACTTCATTGAGTTTGTTCTACTTCTGTGTGAACTATACAGGGTTGGGAAAATGTCTGGAATATATTTATTAATTTCAAAACCATTGAACGAAATTTAACAAAACTTTGCAATTATGCACATGTCCATAGACCAAACATTTAGACATATTTTACTTGTTTTTTTACATAGCCAGGTGCTGGCCCATGACGGAAGTCTTAAACATTTTAAATGTAAGCCGACCTCGAGTTAAACCTCTTGTTAAAGTTATTTTTTTGTAAAACACAAGAGTGCAAACATGAGGTCAAAAGGATGACCCAGTCAGAAAATTTAGCCATTCGAAGAATTTAATGTCATATAATTAACACTGCTTAAGACAAAGGTAAGATATTTATTATCTATTGCTGCGTAGAGCTATAATTTATCTAACTATGAGAAATTAAATTAAAATAAAAAAAAACAAGTAGCACTATTATAATAATATTCTTAAACTATTTTATGTTAACCTACTGTCAAAAGTGTTTAAATATATTTTTATTATTTTTATCTTAGTTAAATAGCATAGCTATTTTTATAACGCAGTATTTTGTTAAGATTGTTAACAATCAATAACATTATCAGCAACAGAGACCTGATAATTATAAATAGTTAAATAAATAGCCGTGTAACTGTGAATAATTTTTAATTTGACATACCATTCTTTGAATCACTGTATTTTGTAAATGGGTCATACTTTTGACCTCAGATTTTCACTTTTGTATTGTACAAACAAGAAAACCTTTAAAATGAGGTATAACTCGAGATAGGCTTACATTTTAGATGTTTAAGACTTCTTTCATGGGCCATCCCCTGGATATGCAAAAAAACAAGTAAAATATGTCCATATGTTTGGTATAGGGACATGTACATAACTACAAAGTTTCATTACTTTTATTTTAATAGTTTACAAATTAATAAATAAATTCCAGACTTTTGCCCAACCCTGACATTAAATTATTTGAGTAGTTGTATTTTCTAACTAAGTCATCCGTTCCTCCTCAAGTTTGCACGCTTGTGTTTAACAAATCAATACCTTTAAAATGAGATATAAATCGATGTAGGCTTACATTTGAAAATTTTAAGACTTCCTTCATGGGCCATCACCTGGCTATGTGAAAAAAAAACAAGTAAAATATGTCTAAATGTTTGGTATAGGGACATGTACATAACTGCAAAGTTACATTACATTTCTTTCAATGGTTTTGTAATTAATAAATATATTCCAGACTTTAGGCCAACCCTTGTGAGTATAAAAAAACCTACTGAACACAAAGTGTATTAGGTATTGAATATGTAACAAAATAAATAGGGCATTTAAATTACATGAAGATATTACATGTTTACATAAAATACAAATTAAGAGCAACTTGAACTTGAAAACAATAGCTCATGACTTAAATAATATTCTTATACAGGGGTTTTCTTAAAAAAAAAGTTAAAGTTCGTCTTATTTTACCAGGTGAAGTTAGGGTAAAGAAGCCATCTCTAACACTAAACCTGGGGATCAACGGTTTTACGTAATTTCCGAACCACGGGAGTGGCAGGGCAGAAACTGTAAATGGTCATATCGGGAATCGACCCGGACCAACTGCGTGGCAAGTTAAACGCCCTAGCCTCTTATCTACGGCCGCTCCTAAAACGCTTTTAAAACGCAATCCTATTTACAAGTACAGAAATTGAAGGTTTAAGATAATTAAAAGCTCATAGGTTGGTAGCTCTGGTTCTTCTTCTTCTTCCTTAGCTATCAGGTGATGAACACTGTTGCGTTATTGTTCACTTTATTTAGGTTTCGTGCAATGTCATTAAGTTCAGGTTGGAAACATTGTTTTGGGCAAAGACCAGAGTGTTTATTGTTTAGGAATATTTTAAAACAAAATAGTTTGTTTTATGTAAAGGTGATTTTGAACAGTAATCTGAACACATTGTATTAACTATATATATTGTTAATTGTATGAACAGTATATAATTCAAACCATTTCAAACCATGGGTTGTGTTTTGAAAGAAACATCCTTTATTTGGTTTGAAAACTCTTTGAATTCAACGTTTACATTGAAACAACTATTTTATAAATATACCATTACATAAAACACAATATAATTCTAATAAATACATGATGTAATAATTATCTCGTATTTTTAAAGTCCTAAATCAAAATCAGTGTGTGCGTTATGTTGAACAGATGTCCTCTATTTTAATAGAGAAAGGCACGCATATACTTTCCACATGTTGACGTTGACTATAGGCGTTATTGGAGTGGACCATTGTGGGGGGGGGGGGGTATAAATGACAAAAACATTTCTCACCTTTGTTATTCCGTTCTTCAACTCAAACCTATTTAAAACGAGGCATTTTTATAGAGATTATGAAATATAATATATCAGTTCTAAAAAAGGTAAAATCAATAAATTAATAAAAAATATATGGCTTGAGCTAACTGTTTTTTCTTAACGAGGATGTAGTGGCTAAATACGTTACAATTGGGGAGGTAATAGCCCCCCTCCCACGAGATAACCTTAGACAATTATTTTTCTTACAATTAATTTCAACGATGTTTCGTTGAATTTAAAAATTGTTTGTTGATAACAAATTCTTACAAAGGTTAAAATACTTTTAATTTAAATTAAATTTAATTTAATTAAAAAAGACTACCACTGTACGTGTATGGGTGGACAGGTTGGTGACTACCACTGTAGGTTTACGGGTGGGCAGGTGGTTGACTACCACTGTACGTGTATGGGCGGGCGGCGGTGGGTCATTACCGCTGTACTTGTATGGGTGGGCGGGTGGGTTTTAGTCGTTTTAAATAATTATGTCATTAATTTTATTTTCAAAGCTGTTTCACAAGAAAGTGTACAACATTCCACAGGTTTCAGATGTATATTACAAAAACTCCTCTCTAGACAATTTCAATACATTTATTTAGACTTAGGTATACAGTTTGCTAAGGTAGCGGAAGCAATAAGTTATCAAGATCGTATAGATTAGTTGAATATAATTAATAAATCATTGTGTTTCAGTGTAATAGTTTACAAATAAACGATCACTCACTGAATTAAAGCCTCAAAACTTCCTTTGCCATCTCTAAACTGTAAGGTACGTTAATATCCTGAATCGATTGACCAATTCAACTTTACATGTGATTTCCCTTAAGTCCCATTTGTTTTTGTCCTACGATATTGCATATGTTATTTGTTGGCAAACAATCGTCATGATAATATTGCTCATTTCAATTTTATAAATTTAATCTTAGACTGTTCTTTTGTATTAGCCTCTTTAACCTTCCTTTTTTTTAAATTGATATGAAATTAATAGAACAATCATCACTTCATTCAGTTTCATATGATTCACATATGTGCTTTTATTATCCTCAGCAATCCCACCACACTTGTCTCCCATGTCACAAGCCAATCACCACTCACGTACAATACCTCATTCAATTTCATGTGATTCACATCTGTGCTATTATTATCCTCAGCAATCCCACCACATTTGTTTCCTATGTCACAAGCCAATCACCACTCACGTACAACACCTCATTCAATTTCATGTGATTCACATATGTGCTATTATTATCCTCAGCAATCCCACCACGCTTGTCTCCCATGTCACAAGCCAATCACCACTCACGTACAAAACCTCATTCAATTTCATTTGATTCACATATGTGCTATTATTATCCTCAGCAATCCCACCACATTTGTTTCCTATGTCAAAAGCCAATCACCACTCAAGTACAACACCTCATTCAATTTCATGTGATTCAATCTGTGCTATTATTATTTTCAGCAATCCCACCACGCTTGTCTCCATGTTACAAGCCAATCACTACTCACGTACTTTATCATTACTTTTTAAAAAAC
>JAQJVL010005056.1:0-38643 GCA_035578905.1 Stictocephala bisonia
AGAGGATATTTTTATTTACCACCTTGGATGAATGTCCCGTATCTGTGATTGGTTGTTTTCAACTGGACTCACTCGCAGAGATCCTCAAATTATATTTGAAAACCCATACCCCCTAGAAGGGATAATATGCACATCTACAATTGATTTTGTCAGTGGAAGCGTTCAGACTACCATTCAAAAAATAACAGAACCACCTCAATTTGAACAGCGGGTACTATCTATCACAGTACATGAAGATGAAACTGATCCAGATGAAGAACAGACTTCTCTGACAAGTGACTTCGCACGAGAACATTTGAAAAGAGATAATGTATTGGTGAACCAAATTATGTACATACAAATCACAAACAAAACGAATGAAACGATCTTTATTGATCCAAACTACAAGAACGATAATTCAATAATAAGTAAATTTATTTTTGCAAAACAAAGTCTTAAGAGCCATATACTGTGGGTAAATCATAGGAAAGAGGATGAAGAACGTAAAGTATTTTCATTAACATTTTACGAGTACAATACCACGGTTGGAGTTGAGGAACTAAAAAAGGAAGTTGATGATGACAAAAATGATGATGAAGACTATAGATATGAATCAAACTCAACTTTGGTGTTAGGCAGTGAACCTGTTCAAGTGGAATGGTGTAATGAACATAAACCTTCGGACTTAGTGTCTTGTCCTATCCTCTTCTTCAACAAGGAGTTTGGAACCATTAGTAAAAGTAGTTCAAACATGAACCTTAATATCCTCTTTGAAGAGGAGGAGATCAAAAAAGAAGATCAAACGTATTATATTCATGTAGAGAGATCCGATGTTGATTTTGAACGACTAGCAGAAAGGACAATTTCTTGTCCTAACATGCGGCTTTTTGAAGAAGAAGAAGACGACGAAGAAGGTGATCAACAGTCAGAAACGCCAATGGGTGATGCTGAAAGAAGTGATAAGGAACACAGAACTGTTGAACCCAAATGTTCCAAAAGTGCCGACTCAGCCATGCAGCCACTTAGAATATACAGAGAGTTCGGCAAACATTGGCCACCCAAAAACCCGTCGAAGACAAGTGAAAATGATCATATACAAGAACATGCAATAAGAAAATGTAGGAAAGTGGTGAAACTTAATAGAGAATACACAGGAGAAGGCTCCTCATCAACGAGAGGTGATGAAGTAGAACAAAACTCAGATGAAAGTATCACAGTACATGAAGATGAAACTGATCCTGATGAAGAACAGACTTCTCTGACAAGTGACTTCGCACGAGAACATTTGAAAAGAGATAATGTCTTTAGACCCATCATTAGCTTTATTAAGTCATCATCTTCTGCTGGCGAAGAATCTTCATCTGAACACTGTTCTACTCCTCAGATGAAGTTCCTATACAACATTAGACTCCATAATCTAATGTTGTATAGGAACTTCATCTGAGGAGTAGAACAGTGTTCAGATGAAGATTCTTCGCCAGCAGAAGATGATGACTTAATAAAGCTAATGATGGGTCTAAAGACATTATCTCTTTTCAAATGTTCTCGTGCGAAGTCACTTGTCAGAGAAGTCTGTTCTTCATCAGGATCAGTTTCATCTTCATGTACTGTGATACTTTCATCTGAGTTTTGTTCTACTTCATCACCTCTCGTTGATGAGGAGCCTTCTCCTGTGTATTCTCTATTAAGTTTCACCACTTTCCTACATTTTCTTATTGCATGTTCTTGTATATGATCATTTTCACTTGTCTTCGACGGGTTTTTGGGTGGCCAATGTTTGCCGAACTCTCTGTATATTCTAAGTGGCTGCATGGCTGAGTCGGCACTTTTGGAACATTTGGGTTCAACAGTTCTGTGTTCCTTATCACTTCTTTCAGCATCACCCATTGGCGTTTCTGACTGTTGATCACCTTCTTCGTCGTCTTCTTCTTCTTCAAAAAGCCGCATGTTAGGACAAGAAATTGTCCTTTCTGCTAGTCGTTCAAAATCAACATCGGATCTCTCTATATGAATATAATACGTTTGATCTTCTTTTTTGATCTCCTCCTCTTCAAAGAGGATATTAAGGTTCATGTTTGAACTACTTTTACTAATGGTTCCAAACTCCTTGTTGAAGAAGAGGATAGGACAAGACACTAAGTCCGAAGGTTTATGTTCATTACACCATTCCATTTGAACAGGTTCACTGCCTAACACCAAAGTTGAGTTTGATTCATATCTATAGTCTTCATCATCATTTTTTGTCATCATCAACTTCCTTTTTTAGTTCCTCAACTCCAACCGTGGTATTGTACTCGTAAAATGTTAATGAAAATACTTTACGTTCTTCATCCTCTTTCCTATGATTTACCCACAGTATATGGCTCTTAAGACTTTGTTTTGCAAAAATAAATTTACTTATTATTGAATTATCGTTCTTGTAGTTTGGATCAATAAAGATCGTTTCATTCGTTTTGTTTGTGATTTGTATGTACATAATTTGGTTCACCAATACATTATCTCTTTTCAAATGTTCTCGTGCGAAGTCACTTGTCAGAGAAGTCTGTTCTTCATCTGGATCAGTTTCATCTTCATGTACTGTGATAGATAGTACCCGCTGTTCAAATTGAGGTGGTTCTGTTATTTTTTGAATGGTAGTCTGAACGCTTCCACTGACAAAATCAATTGTAGATGTGCATATTATCCCTTCTAGGGGGTATGGGTTTTCAAATATAATTTGAGGATCTCTGCGAGTGAGTCCAGTTGAAAACAACCAATCACAGATACGGGACATTCATCCAAGGTGGTAAATAAAAATATCCTCTCTCATATCAGAAAATTCTGGCTCTTCGTTCTCAACAAGTGGTGAAACATTTATAACTGTTATATCAACACAAAACGGATCCTGGACAGCTGTTTTGGTGGTTGTCTGGATTGTGCCTTTCGGTATGTTCAGCTGACTAGATACAATTGATTGGCCATCGTATGAGCGTTGGTCGAAAGTAAATCGCTTTACAAGATCTGTAAGTTTGTGTTTAACTATGATGTCAACTAGCTGCCTTGCCATGAATAGATGTTGGCAAAGGCTATAACCGGGTGCATCGTCCATGTGGTTGTCCTCCATATGAACCTTCTTTGTACATGACCTAAGATTCATAAAAGGATATGTTTCATCTTTTTGTCTTAGCCTGCACATCATCTGTGATTCTTCAGTAAGGAAGTTATTTTGAGATTCAATTGTTAGTTGGCCATCAGCTGAAGTTTGGGAGAATGTGAGAATGAATCCTTGCTGGTGGAGGTACGATGCCACAGAAACCCATTCTTGAAAGTCTTTGAATGGGTTAAAGTGCTGTACCATCATGCTGTGTGAGCTAACTGATTGAATTCCTCGTTTCCTATTCATGGTACCAAATTCTTGAACAATTATTGCTGGAATTGGTACAGGCCCAACAATAATCTGTGATAAATTTCAATAAAAGTGATTCTATATATGAATGATACATTTTCGTCACTGCAATATTCATCGTGAGCATAGAACTTTAAAAAAGTAGACTTTCATTAAAATATAAATATACTTAGCAAAATAAAACAGAAAGAATATCTGAAGAAGTTGAGCAACACTGGCGACACGTCTACGCTGCTGTTGTCGCGTCGACTGCCTTTGATACGTACTGACTTGATTTGGGTTGTGTTCGATTTGGCCCAACATGGCTTAACAAAGCGGGACGACACGTACACATTCGTGCGACAATGTCGAACAACATAGTGTGGACATGGCTTAAGAATTATCTACTGTTGTCAACCAACAGTGAGGTGTGTTTTTAGTTTTTATTTGCTACTTGTTGGAAACATATGATGTTTTCTTATATATTTAATATTTTAATCTGATGTTAAGGCACAAGAATATTATGGGAATATTAAAATCATCTAGCATTTAAATTTATTGATTTGTGTAATGTTTATTTATAGTCTAATTTTATTTTATAATCAACCATCTATTGCCTCCACAAGATAGATGGATACAAAAAATTACTCAAAATGACACTCAAATGTTAAACAATTTTGAAAAGAATCCCATTGTCATAATCCTTTATTTTAATAAATATGTCATTTTTTTAATGAAGCATATATGAAATGGTGTGTATAAAAAATAATTCAACTTCAAAAACAATAAAGTGATCATGGAAGATAATTGATTGAGAAAAATTTGAATAATACTCTTCTATAGACAAAAATCCAAATAGACTCAATAATGGAAAAACAGCATACATTTATTTTTGCAAAACGAAGTCTTAAGAGCCATATACTGTGGGTAAATCATAGGAAAGGGGATGAAGAACGCAAAGTATTTTCATTAACATTTTACGAGTACAATACCACGGTTGGAGATGAAGAACTAAAAAAGGAAGTTGATGATGACGAAAATGATGATGAAGACTATAGATATGAATCAAACTCAACTTTGATGTTAGGCAGTGAACCTGTTCAAGTGGAATGGTGTGATGAACATAAACCTTCGGACTTAGTGTCTTGTCCTATCCTCTTCTTCAACAAGGAGTTTGGAACCAGTAGTAAAAATAGTTCAAACATGAACCTTAATATCCTCTTTGAAAAGGAGGAGATCAAAAAAGAAGATCAAATGTATTTATTCATGTAGAGAGATCCGATGTTGATTTTGAACCACTAGCAGAAAGGACAATTTCTTGTCTTAACATGCGGCTTTTTGAAGAAGAAGAAGACGACGAAGAAGGTGATCAACAGCCAGAAACGCCAATCGGTGATGCTGAAAGAAGTGATAAGGAACACAGAACTGTTGAACCCAAATGTTCCAAAAGTGCAGACTCAGCCATGCAGCCACTTAGAATATACAGAGAGTTCGGCAAACATTGGCCACCCAAAAACCCGTCGAAGACAAGTGAAAATGATCATATACAAGAACATGCAATAAGAAAATGTAGGAGAGTGGGGAAACTTAATAGAGAATACACAGGAGAAGGCTCCTCATCAACGAGAGGTGATGAAGTAGAACAAAACTCAGATGAAAGTTCCTATACAACATTAGATTATGGAGTAGAACAGTGTTCAGATGAAGATTCTTCACCAGCAGAAGATGATGACTTAATAAATCTAATGATGGGTCTAAAGACGTTAAAATTGGATTAAACAGTTTGTCAACTACAGAACCTGGACTTATAAAAAAAAAAAAAAAAAATGATATTAATAATTTTTAATACCAGATTGCTGAATATCTGATGTTACCAGTTTTTAGTGCATCTTAATAGTTGGATAACAAAATTAGAGTTTTGTTAACCCATTGGCCTAGACATACGAGACAGTCTCGTAGCGCCGTGATCCGGGCCACACATAGAGATACGAGATTGTTCCGTAGTGAATTACAATCATACTCTAATCTTCTCCTAGGTTGACGTAGTTCCGTATTTCGCCAAAAGATGGCAGGGGAATCCTGTTTAACTCATTTCTTTGACAATAATGACAATTATTTATATTAAAATTATTTATTTACGAAGCAGAATCCACAGTTCATTTCTATATTTTACAATGGTGAAATGGGCAACTTTATAGCTGCTTACTTAGATTTTTTTATTATATTTTGTTGTTGATATAAACTAATTTGTAAAAGATCTAATAGAAGAGTATTTTGTTTTTCTATGTTGGTAATCTATGTTTGTTTACATTTTGTAAATGCGAAGAAAGTGTCAAAAACTAGAAGTCTAGTCTGTTTGTTTTGGCAAAACTCCCGAAAGTGTTTTGTTGCTCGTTTAGTTAGTGATGAATAGTGTGTTTGTTTGATTTTTACAATAAAATGTGGAAAGATACAAGATCCTCTGAGGTGGAACGTATGTTACTTGATAGTGATTATGAAGATGCTGACTTTATGAGTGACAATGACGATCTTTAGCGAAACTCTGCATTTTTATGCTTTTTAAATGCTACTAGAGGGCCTTGCAAAACAGCTGATAGTAACTAGGCCAATGGGTTAAGTTAATAGCACCTGTACATATAAGTATTATAGTAAGTAAAATATGATTTGTTTTGTTTATTTCAAATTGTTTGTTACATTGTAATATCTTATGTTATTAAACAATTACATTTATCTAGTTAATCTAGTCTGGCTAAATGTATCAAGTCTAGCTGGTATACCTAAATAAGTATAAATGTCGTTATATTGTCATTGATTTGTTATATTTGAAAATGAAATAAACCCCTTGTCTTTTGTCAAAAAACTAATTCCTTTCAATAAACTCATATAAATAGCATACCTGTGCATAAAAGTAGTTAAGTAGGACAAAATATGACTCGTGTTTTTACATCAACTTGTTTGTTACACTGTAACCATCTTATGTTATAAAGAAATAACTATGCAGTTAGCTATAAGTAATTTCAATTTATAGTCAATGTTTGAATTTGAATGTTTAGTTATATTTTAGAAAATAAAATACACGCCTTATTTTCCAGAAAAAAAAAAAAAAAAAAAAAAAAAAAAAAAACAGAATGCAAAAAAAAAGAGCATAAAATGTAGGTTGCATTTTCTTTTGGAATTGTACTTTTTCCTGCTTTGAACAAGGCTAGGCCGTACCCAAAACCTCCATCAACGACTACAACAATTTTGCTGGCTCCCAGCAACTGCAATATCATCTGTATAACTCATTAAGGTTCTATAAAATTAAACACGTCGATCGACATAGTGTGGACATGGCTTTATGGTGCACTTTGTTAGTTTGATAAATTAAATGTTTATTTTTTAGTTGAAAATAAAATTACAAGTTACACTACGTACTAATTGACTAGTTGCAGCATCATGAAAGCTTAGACCAGCGGAGGCCAGAGAGTACGGACATATAAAGGTAACAATATAAAGGTATTTCTTTAATATATTATTTATACATTATGATATTTACAAAGTTTCTCAACTAACAATATAAAACAAAAATATTAACTATACAAACAAAACCTTAATTGCTCAATTATTTTCAAGAACCTTACATGTCTCAATTCATTTATTTTCCTTTTTAAAATCACCAAGCCACTATGTACTTAGACACATTTCAAAATACTCGGGATAAAAAATTAACTGTTTTGTTGAGTGAAAAACTATGTAACAAAACAATGTACAGTGTAACAATCACCTTATTTCTCTTCCTAGAAAATAGTTGTAACCAAATTTCTGTCTAACAAAACTACATATAAGCAGGTAATCGTAATATATATTATACATAAAAAGCTCAAGATATGTATTATCTATCAACAATGTATGCACAAAAAATAACCCCAACTGTGTTTATCATACTAAAATCAATATTAATAAGTACCTGCCTGTAATTTATTAATAAATAAAAATTATGCTTATAGATAAAATGTTACAACATTATTTAAATACACATATATATATATATATATATATATATATATATAAGTAGCAACTGAACGGAAATAAAACATTTGATTTTAAAGAAATTCTCTTTGAAAAAATATAAATCACTTCTACATTTATTATTCAATATTGTAGTTTGAAAATTTTTTTATTATAAAGACAACTAACCACTGTTTAACCAATTTTTAACTTTTGGGAGTGCCCTAATTTTATTTAAAGTGTTTTAACCAATTTAACAAATTTTACAAACAAAGACAAAATATATACAGTATATTCATATTTTTAACTTAATATTGAATACTATATATCATTTTATTGAAAAATATCATGAATTTATGAGAAACATTATATACAGCGAATAGATTAATCCTAATTTGGCTATGTAGCAGGGTCAAAGATTGAAGACAAAAATTATATTATTTGCCTTATTGTTTTATTTTTAAGTGAAAATATTAAAAGTAAGAAAATTAAATCTTATGAAATAGCTATAGCTAGCAAAATTTGATTTATTTAAATAAATAAAAGGAACCACTTTATAGCATTTTATAATATGGACTAACTTCCCTCGTTGGGATCTATGCCCCCACTCATGAGGTGTGTCTCATGGTAGAGGCCTAGGCCTCACAATAACACTCTCGTTTCACATCATATAAAGATCTCAGCCTTCAGCCTATCAGATAAAGTTCGATCTTGCATTCAACATTGAGAATGAGCTCGGTCTTCGCTCTAACAAGGGACGTTAACATGTTGCTTTGCTTCATTTGAGGTATAATCTGTTCTTGACAAATTTTTTGGGCTGTTACTTTATGCATTGTAGAAAATACGGGTCACAGGCCACAAGGAACCTCCGCCTATAGCTTCAAAGTATTCTTGGCCGTTAGCCAAACAGAGGAGCTCAAATTACAAGGGAACACTGCTCATAGCTTCAATTGATGATCTAGATCAGGGATACTTACTATGCGGCCCTCGAGCCGCATGTGGCCCTTAAAATTTGTTTGAACTGCAATGATTTATATTTAAGTGACAACCGTTTTGGTATTTTTATAAGTCAATAAAAAATGCTCAGAATGCTTCTTCTTTGTTATAATTTATTAAATTAATCGCAGAGAGCCAGACGAAATGTAAACTAGAAAATATACGAAGAAACTGTATGTGTTTGTACTTGCGGCCCCTAGATTATTTTGAGAAAAGTAATAAGGCTCTTCATGAAATCCTAGTGAGGAACTCTGATCTAGATCTTTGGCCTCGCAAGGAGCTTGACCTTTAGTATCGTGAAGGAACTCTGTACGTGGCTTGGCTTAAGGATTTTAACCATTTCTAAAAATCTTAGATATATTCAGATTTATGATGAATACTTTTAATTTGACCCCTCTCTCATGTACATTTTAAAATGTAGTTTTCAAAAATCTGTTACCTTCTCATACTTAACAAAACATAAGGCCAAAATATATGTAATTCTACCATTAATCTTTTAAACAAAAAAGATTTAACTATATTGGAGGGAAAATTTACAGTAAAACTTCAGAAGACATTAAAAATATAACAAAAAT
The DNA here is from genome assembly GCA_035578905.1 of Stictocephala bisonia. Taxonomy (NCBI): domain Eukaryota; kingdom Metazoa; phylum Arthropoda; class Insecta; order Hemiptera; family Membracidae; genus Stictocephala; species Stictocephala bisonia. The sequence goes on from JAQJVL010005056.1 coordinate 8,902, forward strand.
TAAAAAATTCAAAATAATGTTAAATTAAAATGTATTAGAAAGAATAATCTATAATTTAAAGAACACTTTAGAATAAGAATTACTTATATCAAGAAATTAATTTATTATAAAAATCTTAACCACATTAGCGTGACAATCAAAAGGTATTTTGAAAATAAATATATATGTTGAGTTTTCTAACATTCCAAAGATGTAATCAAATTCGGGAGAAGAATAGCTGTAATTTGACCAACACTATAGGGAGTTTTTGTAGCAGTTTAGCCCATAAATTGAATTTTTAACATATGCTAAAATTTACCTGACAATACTTGTAATTTGATACCCTTCTCAAGTATGTTTTGAAGAATTGAAAAGTTTTGTCCATTTTCTAAGTTTTAATATTTCTAAGTTCTGAAAAATGCTAAAATTTAGGAGACAAATACTTTTAATTTGACACCCATCTCAAGTATGTTTTGAAGCATTTAAGATTTCCCAAAATGCGTGCCTTCTTTATTGGCTTTCAGCGCAGTGATTCCCATTTATTTATACTTTTCATAAACAATAAGGTACTTGTAAAGTTATAAATCAGGAGAAGAATGCATGTAATTTGATAACCTATATGAATGGCATAGCTCCGCTATAATTTTTTCTTTTTTTTCTTTTTTCTTGTAGTGTCACAAACAGTATTGGAAATTAGAAAATGGACGAAAATAATCATTTCTAGTTAAAAGCCTCTGATCACTAATAAATACTTCCCACAATCCAAGAATATGCATTAAGAAGAGAAAATAGTTCTGACACCAACTGAAAGAAAAAGATGTGAAATCTATTTTCTTTTATCTCGTCTTTTTACACTGCTATAAATGACTTGAGAACACTAAGCAATCAAATAGAACTGATGATGACTAAGAAAACTGCTAACTCAGTGTTGAGCCACTAGTAATAAAATTAGTGGTGCACTGTTCCCTATAAAACTATGTAGCAAACAAATTAGTAGATATTCTATTGGTAAAAATTCTGTTCAGTTTTCTTTATCATTTGTTTAGGCCTTCTGACAGTTTAAAAGCTAATTTTACTAAAGGTGTAAAAGCAAAGGCATGAAATAAGCAGCAAATAAATTTTCATGATTTAGCTTATACATAAAACAATCAAATCAAATTAAAAACAGCCCTTAGCTTATTCCAAATTCAAATGAGAAATCATGCAAAGAAACTGGACCTGAACATGACCTTTACAAAAATCCCCTGGTTGTATTGGCTATTCCCAATGAAAAATTCATATGTGAAAATATCTTCCTGCTTATCATGATTAATCTTAAGTTTGGATAAATCTTTAGTGTAATTTAAAAACTATCATTTCTCCATGACACCTCTTTTTCGTTTTTTACTTAAACCTGGACCCCTTAAACTTTTATAGAATCCCTTGTCTTTTGTATTAGTTTTGCTGTTATTATTTAATTTATGAATGAAAACCTTTTTTAATCCTTAAAAATATTTATATCTCAAAGTTGAAAATAAAAGAAGAGAACTTCACAGTTCTAAGCTTCCAATTCTATATATTTTTCTGTATCAATAAAAATGTTCCAACCTTTTGTATGTGGCTAACAGATATATACCCAGCCTCAACTTTGCCTCAAACGCGGTTAACGAATATAACCCAAATGAAATATTTCTGTCCATAGTGTAAAGGATAGTTCCAAAAACCTCCGCTAGAGTGCAGCATCAACTTATACATCCATCTTTAGCTAACTCCCTCAGCCTATCAAAAACATAAATCACTTAAGAATGAAAAGGGGCACAACAGCCAGGTAATCAGAGCGTGCATGGGGGCAGCACTGTCTCCTGCCACTGCACATGCGAAAAACAGATAATATATCCTCAGTCTGTCGCTCCACCCAAGCACCATTGTTTTCATCACTTATTGCCTTTTTTTTGTTTTGTAATTTTAAATTATTTTATTGTAATTATTATTGTATCATAAATGACAGGCATTGTTTATTAGTTTCAACTAAACTTAAAAATATTGTATATTTTTGCTTTTTATAATAACTGCACATCTACATTAAAATTGCACTACAAATTATAATTTTAAATACTGTATAAATCTATGTCTTTTTGTATTTTCCTTTATGATACTAAAACTTTTTCACATTTAATGAAAATTAATTTTTTTTTACAAAGTTAAGCATTATTTTAAAAATTAGGTAAAATAAGTTCCACATACGAAGGGTTAAATTTAATTTTAATTAATCCATGTTTAAATGCAACTAGATTTTCAAATTTAATAAGAACTTAATTAATTTAGATAATCTACAACATTACCTATGGATATGAGAGTTTGCATAAACTTGTTTTGAGTGTTTGAACATAAAACAAAATTTCCATTGAAACAGTAACTTGCCTTGAATGTTGGATCAAGGGTTATCGATGAGTTTTAAACCAGCTCAGAGAACGATGTAAAACTATATTGTTTCTTTATTTTTGGACACCTTTTATATATGATATAACTATACAGATACCGTACACTATGGTTGTGCGAGTACTCAAAACTTTTGGGTATTTGATCGAGTATTTTACTACTCAAACTCGGCTCTCGAAGTTCAATTGAGAAGTTGTATTTCACAAATACCAGATTTACATCTTAATTTAGTTTTAGAAGTAAACAGTTTTATAAGTTACGAATAAAAAATGTGCGCTTCCTTGTATTTTATTTTACCCTTAATCATACGCTATCTGTTTGGTACGTGTAATTATGAACTAAACAAAGGTAGTACACGACGACAGTCAAATGAACTAGTCGATGTAGTGAACGAGTTCGTTTATTATGATTTGAACTAGTTCAATCATAATAAACAATCATAGTGAACAACAGAGCAGGGAAGGTAGCGATTACTGTAAATAGTTACCGTAGTAGCGATCACACATGTTGGTTGTCGAGTCTACTAGTCACTTGTAAACTAACCTAAATAGCATGAATAAAACAAAAGTGCTGTTTAGTATCTTTATGACCCAAGAAAGGGGACGAGAGATCCGGTTCAAAATGCTCAAAAAGACACAGGTCCGATACAAATCTAAGTCTGTACCCCATGGAAATTATGCATATTTTCGTTCATATCAATAATACCGTTCATTCAAAAGGGTCCCAAGAACGGGTCAGTTTAAAACCCTAGAATCAAACTTCCCATCTTTTCTAGATGAAAGTTCATCTCGGTTGTAATATATGTACGTGCAAGGAACCGTTCAGCTCCTTTTCGGAACCGAAATTATCGTATATTTCTTCGAGTCGATTGAGGTCTATTTTGTTTTTTAATCTGAGAAGGGAATCGGCCAATGATTTTATCTAAGAAAATACCGTATTGTATCATATAAAATATGGTAATGACGTTCTAGCAGCGAGTGACACAACATAATTTATTTTCCGTCAAATAAAAAATAGATATATATTCGTGGCGAACGTCTATTAATTATTATTCTGTAAAAACCTTAGATCGCCAAAACTATGTGTGTAACATTTGCGCATACAATATTTTTTTCTGTCAAATTGTTGAACGGTTTTCTGACTGGATTAGACAATAACACAGTTGGAGTGTAAAAGGTGGTAAAGTACGATAATTTTGATTCGTAAACTCACTGAACGGTTCCCTGTTCACATTGACGTCGAATTAAACTGTAAAACAATCACAAATCAACCAAAGTGAGGGAGAAACATGTTGGAAGACCTTTCTCAAACAAAATACTGTATGACGAATTTAGAGACTGGGAAAATAATTTTTATTGAACCGAAGCCTTATCAAACGTCTCGTTTTTTATTCATAAGTTTATAATTTAGCTGCCCACAATCTTTACTGTATAACTAGTTGGCACTTAGCTGATATTTCAGACTGCATCTCGTCGCCAATATTGGATAGACCTATTATATTAGCCGACTACGTCTATGGTTTTCATTCGATTATGCCAGGTATTCATGAATTTCTCGTTATGAAATAATTATTTATCTGTTGTTCAGTGTATCATCATGTATTGAAGTAGTTTCTAGTTGCACACATTTCATTACCGATCTTAATTTAAAAACTAATTCATTCGATGCGACTTTAAATTTGTTTTTAGTAAACCTGCTTAGTTATTATTATCAATCGATTGAACTAGTCTTTGTCATTCAGATTTTAAAATTTGATTATATAATTCACAGCTTATTTCCGGTTAGTTGTAACCTTGTTTTTACTGAATTAAATACCCACAGAATACAGATCCACTATTCTTGGCATGTACACAATTAATTTTTTGTTGACAGGCAATTCTGAGTGCAAATGACTGCATTTGGCAATGACACTTGAATTTTAGCATCAGTTTTGTTTGATACAGCTTTTACCAACAAGCTTCGCTACGTTTTTGCGGTACACTTTGAACTGAACCACCAGATACACATATCGGCCGGCTGTGAAATAGTATAATTGGCTTCCTTAGAAAATCTGATCTGTGATATGAGTGAACAGATTAAATCTTTATAATCCACATTGTTTCAATTAATATTATACTTTATTAGTTTATTACATAATATTAGTTATGAAAAAAGGAAAACGGTTAAACAAAACAATGCCACATGAAAATGTAGGAAGGCAGGAAGTAAAAAGTTTTAATATCAAATGTTACAGTTACAAACAACAAATCAAAATTATTGTGTTCAGTTTAGATGTATATATTTACGAATCTGGCAAAACTTTACATAGACTTAGGATGGTGTCTGCCTTTTACAGTTGTCTTGGGTGAACAGGAAATCCTTCTGTAAATACTAGCTCGAAAATACTCGATACTCGAAAAAATGCCAACTACTTGACTCGACTCGAACTCAAAAATCACTACTCGCACACCCCTAACATACACACTAAATACTGTTTTGAACGCGTAAACGTATCTACATACATTACTCCTTGGAGAATAAAATAACGATTTTCTTGGAGATAACATTAATAACGTAAGAGGTTATTGTATTTTGTTATATTTTTAAAATACTATAAGTGATCAAATGATTGTGTTTGTGGATTATTTAAAAATGCTTTTGTTTTTTAGATTATTCATTAGTACACTGTTGGGAGGGGGTGGCTGCACCATCTGGTGTAAGGTGAGATTATAGAATGAAACAGTTTACTTTTTTATTCACTAACCAACAGTTCTTTAATAATTGAAAACTACCTTCCACATTAACTATAGAGCTGCAAAAATATTATGTTCATATTTAAACATGAATGTGATGTACAATTTCCAGTAAACTTGTAATTCTTGACAAAGCCTATAATGATTATTTCTGTTTAGAACATTTATTTTCAAATATTGCCATTGAACATTACTTTATAACATCAAAAACCTACAGAGTATAATATCTTTGGTTACCACAAGAAACTTAGGTCTACACATCATGTTAATGCAAACTTAATGTCAAGCAAACAGATGTTTTAACTTAGTTTGCTTTAAGCGGTTTTTAATTATGTCTAATGATTCGATTTTATCTGAAGAATCAAGATGATTCAGATTTGTTGAGTCATTTAAAACATTAGTGAGTAATGCTGAGCGATCTTCATGTGTTTTACCATTTCTCAAAATTGGTTGCGAGGTTTGACTAGATTTTTGGAGTTTCAAACCATCATCTTTTGATTCATCTTTTAAAGGAATTAGTTTTATACTTTTAGTCTTTACTGTATCTTCAAAGTTCTTTACGAAAATATACTCCTGCAATATATATTGTTTCAATGTATGTGAAAGATTTAAAAAACGTTTTACCGCAGGAGATTGCTGACTGACTGTAGAGGTGAATATCTGATCCAAAGGAATTTCCTCTTCTTTTTCAGCCTAAAAAAATAAACAGGTTTTAATTGAAACATTTCAAATATTCACTTTATAATGTGAAAATTTAAAAGATAATGATTTTTAACAATAACTAATATTTTACAAACTTGAGGGTATTTAAAAATTATTAGTGACAAGTTGGTTCAGTTCTTAGCTGGAATCGGTTCCTGGTGATAAGTATGTCAAAGGAACTATGGACCTTTATATTGGTACATTAACTAAAATGCTGGTAATTTTTATTAAGATAGTGTACTAATGTCTGGACATTCCACAGTATCTTGGGGAGTTTTTACCTCAGTAAGTAAAAATGTATTATCTGAAACAAGTCTACTGAAAGACTAAGTCCTTTTCCAATGGTCTGGCCTAAAGGTAATAGTTTTCTGTGACTTATTCATATATATAGTGTGGCAACATCACAACGCCAATTGGCGATTTCCGCACTTAATATACTAATCACTGTCTATTTTGGGTGGATTAGGATAGTGTCATTAAGTCCAGGTAGGCATGGATTTAAGGAAATTCCAAGTGCTATCCAGAGGCAAAAAATTGAGAATTCCTAATCTTAGGTTAGGTTAAAGGGCACTAGGCCAGTAATTAGTATATTGGAGAGATAGGACATCAGCAAACTTACCTTAGAAGACAAGTTCACTAACACCAGAGTAGCAGTAACATACACAAAAGAAACACAAAATCACACGAATTTTCTGTGCCACTGGCACTTTCTTCAGGTAAGGAGAGAGATAGAGTCTCTCTCTCTCTCTCTCTCTCTCTCTCTCTCTCGCTCTCTCCCTCCCTCCCTCCCTCCCTCCCTCCCTCCCTCCCTCCCTCCCTCCCTCCCTCCCTCCCTCCCTCCCTCCCTCCCTCCCTCCCTCCCTCTCTCTCTCTCTCTCTCTCTCTCTCTCTCTCTCTCTCTCTCTCTCTCTCTCTCTCTCTCTCTCTCTCTCTCTCTCTCTCTCTCTCTCTCTCTCTCTCTCTCTCTCTCTCTCTCTCTCTCTCTCTCTCTCTCTCTCTCTCTCTCTCTCTCTCTCTCTCTCTCTCTCTCTCTCTCTCTCTCTCTCTATCTATCTATCTCTCCCTCCCTCTCCCTAGTCATTACTTACCTGAAGAAAGTGCCAGTGGTACAGAAAATTTGTGTGATTTTGTGTATGTTACTACTACTCTGGTGTTAGTGTCTTCTAAGGTAAGTTTGCTGATGTCCTATTTCTCCAGAATTCCTAATCTGAAACTTATTTTCCCCTAGGAGTACTGGTGGTGTGTATGATTACTTGCCGTTAATCATTCGTTAAAAGTATAAGCTGGCCTTGATGAAATTTTGGCAAAAGCAGTTAATTATTGAAGAAGTTAGTTAATTATTTGTAAAGCAGTAATAGACTTGTACTAAACTTGCTTTACTATTGAATACCAAAATACAAATCGCAAGACTTACTGTGGCATTGGCCTGCACATGAGAATAATACTAGAATACTAGGAGTGGAGGGGAGAGCAGTTCCACCATTGTGGTACCACTCCACTATGTGGCTGATTTCTTAGTTCCAATGTCGCTTGCACTGCCTCTCTGTGTAGAAAAGTATTTCGTTTAGCCTCTTTTGTTGTTTGTTTACGTTTACTATAACAAACTAGTATATTTTCATGTATATTCTTTGTCATCATTGCCACCCCGCAGTAAATAATACGCAGTCATACACCCAGTTTTATAAGACGGCCGTTTTCATTTTTTATTTGAACTAAAACATCCTATTGCTTAATTAAACTCAACCTATGCTGTATATACAAAATCTGCTCTGAAAATCTGCACTTTAATTTGCTAAATATACCTATAAATCAACAAATCAAATTATAATATAATCAATAAATTTATAAACAAATGAATCAAATATAATTTTTAAATGCACTTACTAAGAAGTAATAACTGTCACAGAAATCAATAATCACAACGAAAGAAAAAAAGTCAACAACAAAATGAAATAGACCTGTTTTTTAAATTGCACTAGCGGAAAAACGAAAAACAATAACAAGGTTAGTAAGATTACATATATATCAGAGCAATTTAAATATCAGATCATTATTTTCCATGTTGCACATACTGCCTTGGCGGCCCCTCCACTCCTTAAATGACAGTTTGTCAACTGCGCTATAGCCTAGCCAAGTGCCTCAGTAAGCCTTGAAAGTTAGTTATACCTGGCATATTTCCAACTATAATAATAAAAATAAAAAAACATAAAAAGAGGATGGTTTAGTGAAAAAAAAAAAAAACAACTATTAAACTGTATACCAAACTGGAATTTATTTTTATAAAATATAATTAATTAAGTTTATAAAATTTTAGCTGACAGCTCTTGCTTTGCTATGGGGGTGGTTCTCTATGATTGTCTCTAAACCATCACATCAATATAAAATCTCAGCCTGCTCCCGTTCTCCTAAATAACAAAGTTTTATAATCTAGAAAACCCTATAAATCTACTTTAGGGGATGCAATGTTGTATAATCTTGTCAAGAGTTAGTAGAAATAAATTTCAAAGAATCTTTTCTTAGTGGGTCGTTATGATACAAAAGCTAACTTTCCTCCAAATATCATCCAAATCTGTTCATTGGTTCCGGTGATATCAAGATGAGTGAGTACATTGCTTTTGGATTATATATTTTCTTAATTCAGTATTATCACCAATTGAGAAAAGAACTAATAGTTTTCAATAGTTAATAAAAATACTTTTTTCAATTAACTCAATAGTTAGTAAATATTTTTGTTCAAATAATAATATTCTTATTTGTTTTTGCTGTTTCTCTTTGATGTACTACAGTTACAGTAGAATCACTTTAACAAAAATCGCCTCGCGCAGGTTGCGTGGCGGTGGTTGTGTCTGGGGTGGGGAGTGAGGAGCAGAGTGGACAACAACAACACACTACTAGCCTGGCTGCGTATTTTCGGCTGCTCAATGGTGGTGCAGTGACACGGAGCAATAACCTTCCAAATAGGGGTGGCCAGCCATCGAGGAGCGGTGAAAGTCCACATTCCAATCCCTTCCACTGCAAATTAGCCCTTTAACGAAATGAACAACACATTGGACTGCCCCAACATAATCGCATATGGTATATATTCAATGATAATGGTAAAGTTTGGTGAATTATTGTTGAAAATATTTTTCCATCAATTAACCATGTACCGGGTCTTTTGACCGGTACATTTCGTTTTTTTTCTTCGTGATCTGCCGGGCTGCCTGAGATCGCTTGTGCCCGGCGATTCGCTTACTTTGGTGGCCGTTGGCTCGGACTCGGTCGTTCCGTGTTCCAGCCTTTGTCTGTCAGGTTGGCCGTCATTTTGTCTGGCTCTGCCTGCTGAGATTACCATGATCAGCTAGAGACTCTAAAACGTAAGTGTTCATTTGTAATTTCTAATATCTAATCACCCTTTTGGTGAAAATACTTTGTCTAAATAATATTCTGGTTTAATTGTCATTTTCAGGGTTTTGTTAAATTTGTATTGTCTAGATATTGGTTAACCTAGGTTCGAGCCATGTGCTCAATGTTACCTTTTTAACATTAATTGCTTTTCATATCTGGTTTTATATTTAATAGTAGTTCTGTATAATGTTTTGTTGAGCCTTTTTTCAGTTGGAGTTACCGATTTACCATATTTTTGTTCATTGACAATAACCTAGCCTATCTGTGTAGTTTGATTTTCATGTATAACATTTTGCTCCTGTATCTATAGCCTAGTTTTCAGTTTGTCATTTTTTTGTTCCATACGTCTTTTATATTTTGTTAAATTGTAATTTGGTTTAAATTATTCATAGCCTAAAGTTAATCTTTCACTGTCTTGTTTGCTCCACTCATGTTCTTGTTTGTATCTTCATGTTCAGTTTTGCAAAATCATGCACCCTTATATTTAGTTGGTATGTGTAATATTTTTGTTGTTGTGGCTGGACTGTTTTTAATGTGCTGTGGTGTTGCCTTGCAGTCCAGGGTCCTTGAGTAGGACGTTTCACCCTCAGCCTGTCGTCCGGGCAAAGTTCCACCTTCCATACTGCTAGCCTGGCCTGGGGACCATGTGATTGAGCGAGCTGTGCCCTCTCTGCCCTCCCTACATCTTTGGGTAGAAGTCTTCAGTCCTCAGGTCAGTGCGTTCCATGTTGTTTTTCCCGGCGGCTGAGCTGGGGGTTTTGCCGTTTATATATGTAGAAAAAAAAAAAATAAATAAATAAACCAAAGAAAAAATGGAAGTGAAAGATAAAACAAAAGAAGAAAAAACATTTTGTGGAACTATTTAATTTGGCCTAGGCCTAAAACTGATTGGACACAGTGATTTATGCAACACAGCCATGGGGACCTATATATGTATTTGTTTATTAAAGGAGAAAAAAAAATTTAAAATACAAAAAAAAAAAAAAAAACTTTTAGGGTTAATACTTATTGTTATTTAGTTTAATTAGTTTATTTTGTTGTTATATTTTTCTAGAGTTTATATTTGTTAGGTCCCTACCGTTATATTGTGTTGTTATTTATTTTTATGCTTTAGGCCTAGTGATTTAGTTAGTTATTTATTTAGTTCGTGTTTTGTATTATTGATGTCCGGGGATGATAGAACGGTACCGTGTTATATATTTTTTTTAAATTGTTTAATTTTTAAACTTTCACCAAAAGGGGATTATTGTGCTTTGCTTAACTTCTAATTCGGAGCTGCCCAGGGATTCCGGCTTACTCCCTGGCCCCGGTGGAATCATGGGATGTGGGCTAAATTGCCGGTTTAAGTGTTGTGATCCAAAAGTTCTAAATTTTCACTTTTATTTGGGCATTAAATTTTTTCTTACGTTTTGGGTGTCTCAGGCTAGGCTGCAGATAGGCCATGTAGTGGTTAATTTTGGTATTTGTAGCGTTAAGTGTTTTTGTAGCTTGTGTCATTATCTTGTTTATTTTAGTGTTGCTTGTTATTTATTTAAGTGCGAATTTACATTGTGGCCTTCTGCCAGCCAGTTTTGCAGTTTTCTTGATAATAAATTTAGTTTGCTCAGCTGCCGAGTTTTATTTTGACCCTCCAACTGCCGCCCGTGATCCCATCGCTTGACTTGTTTTGAGCCATCCCCCAGTTGGCACGCCTTCCAGCTTTGGTGGGGGGGGATGGGTCTCAACCAACAGAAAGATTGTATTATGTACTAATTTTTAATTTTCTGTTATGTTTATTACTACGGTTTTCGGTATCTCTGATAAATTTTCATTTTTCTTCTTTAAATAACTATAAACATTGTAAATAATACTTCGCGTATGACTAAGAATAACAGGTCTTTTTTTATTTGATTTACTAGTACTACTACCCGGCTGCACATTCATTATGCTCCAGAAACTACATACACTATGCACTAAACGATTACGACACTAAACACTTATTTCAAAAACTAAAAAATTAAAACTAAAATAAATAACACTTATTTACAAAACAAAAAAATTTAAACTAAAATAAATTTTGTGAAACTAAACGTTAACACTAATGTTCTTAGAACCGTGCGTAGTATTCTGTCAGCTAGCGAACCTTACGAGAAATTGCAGGGGATGAATGGGCTGACACGTGCCAGCATGCGCATTGGCGTCGTGCACTGCGCACACATCGGAACGATTGTTCACAAGATGATTTACCTGCACATCAACTCCTTAAATTTAGTAGTGGTAATTTCAATGAACTGTTGTGATTAGTTTTTTAATACATTTTATTGCTAAACCAGCCTAAAATGGTAGGTTTTTTTATATTCTCTAGGCTTATAAGTTTTGTAATTTCTTCAAGGTAAATTTCAATTGCAAACTAATTTATTCATTATATTCCATTTAGCTAAATTGCACACTTTTTCAAACTTAAAATAAATACTTTCTTTGTGCAAAAAATGTAAACAATCATACCCTGAGAATAAATAAAACGTTACCAATTCTCTAGTTATTGGAAATATTGTTAAATTGAAGCCTCTAGAAAGTGTATAGCAAAATAAAATATTATTAACAGAATACCTTTAACACATTTCTTCATAATTTGTTGTACGATGTACATTTGAACTTCTATGAAGTCAAACTTCAAGACTTAAACTTCATAGAAGTTGAAATGTACATCATACAATAAATTATGAAGAAATGTGTTAAAGGTATTTTATTAATAATATTTTATTGGAAATATTGTATATCATTTTGTAGGTATTATGCTTCATTTTGGAGAAATCGCCAAGATACTACTGTTTTTACTGACTGATTCCACATAATTTGTTGATTCACTGGCGTAAAGGTGTTAGAACAGTTTTTGAGATATACTCAAAAAGCACCCAGAATCGAAAACCGATTTCAGTAAAAAACCGAACCGGAACCAAAAAAAATAAATGGAACCAACCCATTATTAATATTCACTATAACCACTTGTCACTTATTTTAAATACGCTTTAAGATCCTTGGCCTTCTGGCTGGTTGTGTATTTAATGTGGTCTTGGTGTAACTCTTACCCTGAGGTATTTCCTGTTACCATCAGAAAAGAAAAGAAGGATGTGAACTGATCACAACAACAGTTGATTAAGTGCTGAAAATTAGACTACAATCTCACACACACAATTCCTACCTTTTTTATAAATTCTGCATATCCCTGTTCAACTAAATGTTCATTGAGAATCACATCTGTTTGGCCACTGGTATCAAACAAGATTACTTCCAATTGTACCCGTTCATCCTAAAATAATTAAAAAATGTAAATCACATAATAAACTAGTTCCAAATAAAAAAAACTATGTAGTTTCATAATTACTTTTTCATACAGTAAGAAAGGTCATAAGATTTGTCCTGATAATGTATGACAAGGGTTTGTTTATACCCATTAAACCGTCATCAATACAATCTGGGAATAATCTGATAAAGATCAGCACAGTATGGTCAACCCTTACCTCTAACCCCAGTGCTTTGAAGACTGTACTTTTGCGATTACACTCACATGTCACTATTAAATAATACTAATGAAAATGTATAGTGAGTGATTAAAATGAAACCGATAATTTTCACTTAAGGTTAATTGGTGGTTAAAATTTCACAGGAGTGCAGCCACAGAGATGGATGGCTAGCCTAAGTACTATAATTGACTATAAAGACAAACAGGCAGACAAAACAATGCATTTGCTGTAACACGCCTGTGCAGTTATCAAATGGTGAATGGTTTCAATAAGCGCTCAGACAACTACTTTGTTATGGTAAAACAATAGTTAAAATAAGATAAATAATAATTGGAATTCACAATTAATACTGAACGAATAATTCACAATAGTTGAGGTTGAGAGCAGACTATGGATGTCAGCTTCCTCATGACAGGGACTTCACAATTTTGGAAATGGCTGAAAAAGAGGAAATAGTTTTAACTACTGGACAGAATGTCTAAGTTATTATGAATATAAACATATACTGTACTTGTCTGTAAATTACTCTATACAAACACTATAAAATTACTCACCCTCAAAACCCATAAATGCATACCCAGAAATTAACAACTAAATTTTAACACCAAAAATTTTTCCCAACAGTTTTTTGGAACTGAAAGGTTTAATTCATGTGGTATTCATGCCACGAAGATAAACAAAAAACTCAGCTGCCTACATTAAAACTTCAAAGATTTTGGCGTCCCATCCAAAACAAGACACAGAATGCTGTCTTCAAAGGTGTTATAGATTCTGACAATGCCCGTTCTCATGCCTCATGACAATTGAGTATCATGCATCTTAAAAATATTTATTGTCTGGTTTTAAATTAAAATAAAAAAGTGTTAATTATACAATTACAAGTTATAATTCCCACCCACCCACCCCTACACGTACAGTGATATTGACCCACCTACCCACCCCTACACGTACAGTGATATTGACCCACTCACCCACCCTACAAGTACAATGATATTGCCCCACCCACCCACCCATACACGTACAGTAATATTGACCCACCCGCCCACCCATACACGTACAGTGGTATTGATAAAGGTGTTACAGATTCATGACAATGCCCGTTCTCATGCCACATGTCAGTGCACTGACACAGGAAGAACTTCAGAGGCTAAAGTGGGAAATCTTTGGATATCCTCGCTATGGGCCTGACTTAGTACCCAGTGATTATCACTAGTTCCCAAAACTTAAGAACTTTTTGGGCTGAGAACAGTTCGAAAATGGTGAAAACCTAAACAAAGCTGTAACATCGTGGCTTTGTTCTTTTGCGGCTGAGGAATACAAAGTCGGCATTGAAAAACTGGTAACATGTTACAACAAGTGGCTGAACTGCTACAGCAACTACATCCAAAACTAGATCAAGGTGCTGTAAAGTTGTGCTTATATCCTTGTCTTTTATTTAGTTGTTCCAACCCATTCAATACTTTCTGGATGACCCTCGCACTAATTCCTGGCCTAGTGCCCTTTTAACCTGATCTAAATTGTTATTGAGAACTTCCCACTTTTCTTAGAATCAAGCTAATTCTTTGGCTAAAGAGCAGTCGGAGGAAATAAATCGTCTCCTACTTAGAGTTGCAGGATTTACAAGATTATATAAAGGCTTTTTACAATGAAACCTCTTAAATAAAGAAACTTGATGACACTTGCCAATACAGTATTTGCCTACAGAATTTTTTCAAATTTATCAATACTGTTTAACTTCATAAAAATTTATTAATGAATATAAAACTGAGTATCCTTTGTGATTTTTACTAGGATCGTCCAGAAAGTAAAGAACATTTTGGTATAGAAAATTAAAAACGAACGATAACAACACAGAACTTTATTTACATACTCACAGTTACCTTCTTCTTTTAGTTCTTCATCGTTTCCAAACTGCTTCCTACCCAAGAATGTTTTCAGTTTCGGGAACAGATGGTAATCTGAAGGCGCGAGGTCCGGACTATAGGGAGGGTGTCCAAAAATTTCCTACTTTAGACCAAAAAGTTCTTGCTGGGTTCTTACCGATGCATGGGGCCGAGCCTTGTCGTGGATCAAAAACACTTTTTTTGACAACATGCATCGTCTTTTGTTCTGTATTGCACGTCTGAGTCTTTGAAGGATTTCGCAATAGGCTTCTGAATTTATCGTTTCTCCCCTTGCCAAAAACTCAACATGGATTAAACCTTTGCGGCCCCAAAAAACAGTTGCCATCAATTTTCTTGTGTTCAGATTCGATTTTTCTTTTACGGGTTTTGAGGGTGAGTTTGAATGATGCCACCCCATGGATTTTACTTTGTTTCCGGAGTTTTGTACGAAACCTAAGTTTCATCTCCGGTCACAATACGATCGAGAAATTGTTCACCATCACTATCATATCGGGTAAGAAGTTCAAGGGCTGCTCCCATTCGTTTAGTCTTGTGGACTTCTGTGAGAAACTTTGGAACCCACCGAGCGCACATTTTTTATACCCAAGATGCTCAGTCACAATTTCATGTAAGAGAGATAGAGAAACGACTAGAATAGCATCTTTTAAAGTGGTTAAAGAGAATCTCTAGTTTTCCTGAATTTTTCGTCAACTTTTTTCTTCAATTCCTCAATCACAAGTGATGGCCTCCCAATCCATTCTTCATCGTGCACATTGGTTCTTCCTTGGTTGAACATAATGCACCATTTCCTCACTGAAGATTTGTTCATTACATTCTCACCATAAACAGCGTTTATTTGCCTATAAATTTCAATAGGCCGAACATTTTGAGCATTCAAAAACCGAATGACACTGCACACTTTGCATTTGGTGGGATTTTCAATGGGCGCCGCCATTTTGAAAATTTACAGAGCAAAGATGTGTGACCGCACAGGAACGAAACTCGGTTCACACTGACCAGACAGCCAGAGGTAACTAGCGTGTTCGCAGTCAAAGTGGTAGGGGATCAGCGCCGCACGTTATGCACAATCGTTCTTTAATTTCTGGACGACCCTCGTAATTTATTAATTTTTATTTTTAAATACCTGTTAAAGACATACAGTACAACCTCGGTTATCCGGCCTAACGTGGTAAAGGTCAAGCCGGATACGATAAAAGTCGGATAAAACATAAGTCATAAATAACTTGGTTTAATTGGAGAATCAATCAATCAATCAATCAAATATCTTTATTCATAATCTGCACATCATTTGTAAATTGAATAGTGTCATTTACATCATAATACTATCATATACAGTTATTGCTTAGTAATAGATAATATTTACAGTAATTTAGGTTAAGTTGAGATACAACCATCTATAGCAAATTAATTTATGGAAGTATCAGATTAAATTTATTTTATTTATTTATTTCCCCCCGCATATTTCAAAGTAATAACTAACCAGCACTTTCATAAAAGTCTTTCAACGAATAAACTGCTTTTGAAGTTAACAAGTTTTTTTAATTTTGTTTTAAAAATACTAAAATTGTTTTCATGTCTTGAAGAAGTTGGAATATAGTTTAAAAATGTCAGTCCCATAAAGACAGTTTTTTTTTCATAAAATACTAAACGATGTTGAGTAAATTTTTTTTATTTTATTCCTACCTCTTGTGATGTACGAATGAGTTTGGTTATTTGCAAGAAATGTTTGAGGATTGGCTCTAACATACATTATTGTATCAACAATGTACTGGCTGTAAACCGTCAGAATGTTAAGATCTTTAAAGTGATTTTTTACTGACTCGTCTTTCTTCACGTTTAGTAACTGATAACAAACAGCACACGTAAGAGTGGCGCCTACAATTGCATGTGATGCAACATGATCTGCAGCAATTGTAATGAAACAAACAATGTTTATCATGATATCCAACTTTGATGCTGCTTTACAATACCAATACAAAAGATATTTTTAAAAAACAACTGTGTTTGAATTAGGCTATAAAAAATTCTAAGGTTAATGTTTTGTAAATTATATATGTTTACTTAAATAATCAATCTTATACTTAAATTTAATTTTAACTCCGACTGAATAAAAAAAATGTACAATTATACAACTGCAAATTTTGTGTACGTAAAATGAACTGTTCCACTTCCGACTTCCCTCACTTACGAAATGGATTCTGCCTGCCAGCCACACTTAACAAAAGTAAACAACAATGCCAGCTCGGATCTTCAGATGCATTATTAAATTATTAGGCAGTAACAAGCAACCGCTTGTCGAGAGAGGGTGACTAGTCAATACAGCGCCTACAATTTCGCTGTACTATATAACTTTAATATAGTAAACCAAAATATTCGTAGCCTAAGAAGCAATTTTGATCTGTTTCTTAGTGAATTAACTACTAGAAATTTGTTCCCGGATATAATAATTCTTTCTGAAATATGGATATCGCAACATGAAACATTTAGCTATGAAATTCCTAACTATGTAAGTTTTATAAAGGCAAATGAGAATTTTAGATCAGGGGGGATAAAGATCTATGTAAAATCAACAATGGAAGTAATTGATTGTTGTCCGTTGAATTTTCAATCAGCTGACGTACTCAAATTAGAAATTAAAATAAATAAGCATTATTTTACTTTTATTGCTATTTATAGATTGCATAGTATAAGCAAAAGTATGTTTTTAACTGAATTAGATAATTGTCTTGAAGATAGAAACATTTTTAATATTAAAAAGAACTTGTTTCTAATAGGGGATATGAATATTAATATTTTGGATTCCAATATAATTACAGACGAATACAATACATTGTTATCAAGGAATGGTTTAGAATGTCTTTCTAAAGAGCCAACAAGAATTACAGAGAACACGTTATCTTGTATTGATCATGTCTTTGCAAGAATTGTAAACAGAGATAAGATAGATATGGAGGTTTTGACTGTTGAGGCAAACGTAACCGACCATGTGCTGACAGTTGTCACAGTGTGTATGCGTGACCTTGAGCAAAGAAGACTACAACCGGAACATTCTGAACCTTCTGCTTATAGCATAGACTACATCAAACTGGCCTCTCTTCTTGATAAAACGCACTGGTTGGATGTTTATGCTCAGCAGGATCCTTCAATTGCTTTTGACATATTTTTTGACACTTTTCAAAATATAATAAATCAAAGTAAAGTAAATATATTGGAAAATAAGAATAAACTAAAAAAAAATCAAGCCTTGGATGAATAATTTTATTTGCATGAAAATAAAAATTAAGAATAAAATTTATCAAAAGTTAAAAATACATCCTTTTAATGAAAAGTTAAAAGCATACTTTAAAAAATATAGAAATAAACTGCAAACACAAATAAGAGAACTAAAAGAATCTTATTATAAAAGGTGTTTTGAAAATTGTAATGGTGATTCTAGAGCTACATGGAGGATAGTAAATGAAGTAACTGGTCAAAAGGCAAAGAATCGATCTGAAATAAGTTTAAATATTAATGGAGACTTGATTAATGATCCAATTGCTGTAGCTAATGAATTTAATGATTTTTTCTTACTGTAGTTGATAGATTAAATATAAAAAGAGTACAGCCAGATAATTTTTATTCATTAGATTTTAAGAAATCTTTTATAAGTAAACAATATCCAGAATCCATGTTTGTAGATCATGTATGTAAAGAAGATTTGATAAAAGTTATAAATTCACTTAAAAATAAAATATCACCAGGTATTGACAATATTAGCTCATCACTAATTAAAAAAGTCTACCCTAAAATTATTGACATATTGTTATTTTTAGTAAATAAGAGCTTTGAAAAGGGTATTTTTCCAGAAAAACTTAAAGTAGCAGTAGTAATTCCACTACACAAAAATGGTTCAAGGCAGGATTGTAACAATTTCCGGCCAATTTCTCTGCTTTCTTCATTCTCCAAGATCTATGAGAAATTGATGAAAAAAAAACTAGTCAAGTACTTGAAAAAATCAGGTTTTTTAGTTCTTCACAATTTGGTTTTAGAGAGGAGTTAAACACTGAACTTGCCCTTCACAATTTTATAAGTAATGTTTATAACGGGATAAATATGAACAAAAAAGTAAGTGCAAGTTTCTTGGATATAAAAAAAGCTTTTGATTGTGTTGATCATGGTATACGTTTGAAAAAACTATATAAATGTGGTATAAGAGGGGTGGTTTTTGATTGGTTTAAAAGTTATTTAGAAAATAGAAAGCAGTGTGTCAAAATTAAAAATTCATTTAGTTGTTTGGGTATAGTAAAATATGGCGTACCACAGGGGTCAGTTTTAGGTGCATTATTATTTTTAATCTACATAAATGATCTGTGTAATGCAAAATTCTATGGTGAACTAACATCCTTTGCGGATGACACTGCTTTATGCTATGTGAAAGATAATTGGAATGACATTGAGGAAGCTATGAATTTCGACTTTCAAGCACTACAGTGGTGGTTCTCTGACAACCATATGTTGTTAAGTCCGGAAAAAATTAAATTTATCAATTTCAGTTTAAGACAAAGAGTCTTCTTTACAAATGAAATTATATACAATTGTACAAAATGCATATGTAGTAAGACATGGTGTACGTAGTGTGCTGTTATTGGGCAGGCAGACAATATTAAATATTTGGGAATTTTTCTTGATGAAGAGCTTAATTGGAAAGTGCATGTTCAAGATTTAAAAAATAAACTTAATAAAACGTTAAGATATTTTTATTTCTTAAAAAATATCTGTAGTGAACAAACATTGAGAGTAATATATTTTTCCCTTGTACATAGTAGAATAGATTACGGACTCTTTTGCTGGGGTGGGACTTATGAATCAAATATTAGGCACATATTTATACAAGAAAAAAAGTTTATTCGAATAATTTGTAAGAAAGCAACAATGGAAGCATCATATCATTTATTTTTAAAACAACAGATACAGTATTACCATTAAAATATATGTTTGTTCATAAAGTTTTAAAAATGTACTATGTAATGAAGAGAAATTTGCCTGAAATTGTCGAAATACATAAAGTTAAGCTAAGAAAAAAGGATGTATTTATGGTTCCCAAACCAAATCTCACTTTCTATACAAAAAGTTATTTATTTCTGGGACCAAAAATGTTTAACTCAATACCAATTGTTCTGCAAAATTTGAAAAATATAAAATTATTTTCCAACAAAGTAAAAAATGGGTTATTAAAGCAAGAAAGTATAGATTACCTTGTAAATATTCAAGTTTAAAGCAATACACTTTCAAACATATTTTTATTATTCATTTATAATCGTATAAATTTTAATACCTTGTAAATACTTATTCACTGTATCATATATTTATTTCAGATAACATAGTAAAGTATACATATTTGGTTAGTCATAAATTGTTTCGTTTTTATTTTGTTCCTATTATTGTATTATATAGCTATACTGTTAGGGTTAGGATAACATTAAATTTAGAGTTAAGGTTTAAGCTATTTATGTTTTTATATTAGTGTTTATATTTTGAAGAATTGGGATTTTTTATTTTAAATTAATATTATTTGCTCATGCGCATATTAAGATTTATTTGAAAAGAAGGAACCTCTTAAACAGGCATTGCCTTAGGAGGTCCTAGTATTTTCTTGAAATATGTAATTTATGAAAGGTTTTGTTCTAGTAGTATAAGTTTTATTTTGTTAACAGAGAATTAAGAAGAAACCTTTTTATGTTTAAATGTAATTATATGTATTTTATGTATATATTTCGAGAAAATAAATATATTCTTACTTTTATTTTGTGAAATTCAAAACCAAAATACTCGTGTACGACATTTGCGTTTGAAAACTGCAGACGCTTCCGATTAATTGTAATTTTATCTTGTAAATAACTTTTATTGTTGTCTACTGGCTGAACCGGATGATACGGACTGCTGGATAATCGAGGTTGTACTGTATTTGCAAAAACCTACGTATAGCTAAAAAACAAGTATTTTCATTGTTTTATTACAGCCTAAATAATCTTTTTTTTTTTTGTTACTTCACTCGCTAGTTCACATGCCTGTGCGTGAACTTTATTCAACGAGCGAAGTACCGACTATTGGCTCAGTGGGGATTCAAACCTTGGACCTTGCCCTCCGCAGTCCGAAGCCTTAGCTACTGAGCCACAACAGCAAATAGGTAGCAAATCTTAAAAAATGTTAGTTGTTAAAATGTCAAATGTTTAAAAAAACTTACAATAGGTAGCTTTAAAAAATTTGTAAGTTGGTTTATTTATGTTTTGATATTTATAAAATCTGTAATTCAATACATAAACTGTGCCTTTTTACTTTCCCCATCCATGTTTTAGCATCAAGAGTATTAGCAACTCTTCTAGTCTAGAGAAAGTATTGTAATTGTCAAAAAAAAAAAAAAAAAAATTTTTTTTACATGTTGGTCTAAAAATCCATTTGAGGGTCCCCTGAACTCAAAAAAAGTTGTTTTAAAAAAAAATTTGTTTCATATCTGTCTGTGTGTATGTGGCACTTCACTGGAGACCAAACGGATGGATCAATTTTTATGAAATTTAGTATGTAGGTGTATTTGGCCAATATCTCCAGATCATATTTTCACTTTTTACAATTTAAAATATTTTTTAAAAAATCGCATGTCCCTAACTTGACTAGTTTTTAAGTTATGGAAAAAAACATATTTGGGAATCAAACTGGTAATTTTCAAAGTTTTGATTTGTTTAATGTTTAATATAAGGGTTTCTGCAATTCTTTGGAACCATTTATTTACACAACTTTAGTGAAAATACGAGGAACAACTTTGCAAATGATGTCTGTCTGTTCGCGTTTTTTTATGACATAAACAATTGTTTTCAAAGACTGGTAAGTTTTATGAACATTTGATTCCAATAACACCTTAGAAAACAAAATCATCAATATAATATAACGCTTAAAAATAAAAGTTCTTCTAGATTCTAAAAATTGAGTATTGTTAGTTATAACGCTGCGCAGTAGACCCTAATATTATAACTAATTCTATTATTTTTAATTATCCTTTTTTAATTTACTTTGAGTCCAAATTTGAGTACGAAATACAACAACATTCCAATTAAATGAAAGCTGAAGGACTACTGGAACCATTATAATAATTCTGTTTCCAGATTAAACTAACATACCTTATTTTTATTTGTATTTACACGATACACTTGAGCCAATATTCTTTTCTCAAGTACCATTCGATGAAACACTAAACAAGCATCCTTAGGCCATTTTCCGTCTTCACTTTTAGCAGCCACCCCAATGAGTTTGGCACAAATGGACTGTGTTGGAAGCTTTCCAAAATCAGTTTGAAGTAATCTCAATTCAGATTCATGCACTTTTGCTGGCGTTCCATAGTCAATAAATTCTATCTGTAATGAAAATAGCATACATTAGATTAAATGTTATAAGAGTACGTAAATCTTTGACAATTTTAATAACCAAACTTCTTTTCTAGCAAACTTTTATGCCAGAATAATTTGATATAGGCTGAAAAAAAAAAAAACTACACAACAATTCAATTAATTCAAGTTTTTAATACAGCTGATTAATTTTCAAATTTTAAACCTCGACCTATGATTAAGAGGGCTCTGAACCCCCCCCCCCCCCCGATATGAAGCGTAAAGACTGCTTTGCGCGGTCCAAGATACTGCCTTTATTTACTTTCGTAAAATTATAAATGAAATATCTATTTAAAGATAAAAACATTTTTGACTCGAATTGCCTTTTAAAATTTTCTAACTTTCCTTCATTTCAATTTTACAGGTTATTGAAGTTACCGAATATTCAAACTAGTGCCAAAATAAAACTAGAGCTGTTATCGAAATTTTAAAAAGCGATTTTAGTCAGAAATTGATCTAGTTTCAATTTAGTTTTGGTTTCAGATCGATATCTTTAAAGCTTTAGCTGCAAATGCCTGCATGGTAATTTATTGCTAAAAAATGTGGTGATTCGTGAGATCCAAGCGGCGAAAACCTGAACTTCTTAGTCGCAGATGGATTTTACTACTTCATTCATAAAAATCTTTCTTCATTTAATTTAACATCAGTGGATGACTACGACGACTGATATCAGTATCATTTTACATACTGATTTACTCACTTAGAATTAGTCTACTTACTTTTGTATGGCTTATTTCGTTTACATTAAGATGTGCGTTCCCATGTGTTTCCTGATATAATCTAACCACAAAGTAAAGCATAAAACGTTTATTCGTAATAACAGTTCACAATATTTAATATGCAAATACTGTAATAATCATTTATATGCAACATGTCTATGAAATAAATCATATAAACTACATCAACGAATGCGTACAATAAAAATATTAATTCAATAATTCTGACTTGATCAAAGCAATAAGTAATTCTAAGTCACTACCTTAATTGACTGTGTTCTACCTAAGATTATTAGAGGTCCTACCTAAGTTGACCACAGGCTCTACTCAAGGTATTCACGGGTGGCTTCTCAAGTTGACCACGGGTCCTACGCAAAGTAATCACAGGTACTATCTGAGTTGACCATGGGTGCTATCCAATATAATGACACTTATTACCCTCAAATTGACCACTGGTGCTACTCAAATGACTGATAATACTTAAGTTGACTAAAAGTAATTCACAACGTAATCACAGGTATTACCTAAGTTGACCACGGATACTACCCAAATTAATCAGGTGATTCTACCCAAATTGACCATGTTTGCTACCAAAGGTAATCATAGATGCTATCGAAGTTGGCCATGGAAGCTACGCAAGATAATCACAGATATTGCCCAATATGATCAATGGTGCTACCCAAGGTAATCAGAGATAATACCATAGATGACCAAAAGTAATACCCAAGATAATCACAGGTACTACCCAAGTTGACCATGGGAGCTACCCAAGTCCATAAAAGGTACTACTCAAATTGATGACTGATATTACCCAAACGTAATCAAGTGTGGCCACTGAAGTTGATGATCACGGGTGCTTCCCGAGGTAATCACATATTCTATCAGACAAGACCAGGGGTACTACCTAAGATAATCGAAGGTACTATCCAAGTTGACCACGGGTGCTACTCAAGGTAATCACAGGTACTACCCAAGTTAATTAGGCATGGCTACTCAAATTAATTACGGGTTCTCCCCTAGTGGCTACTCAAGTTGACAACCAGTGCTACCCAATGTAATAAGGGGTGGCTACTCAAGTTGACCATGGGTCGTACCCAAAGTATTCACAGGTACTACCCAAGTTGACCACCTGTGCTGCTTTAAGTAATCATTGGTACTACCCATGTTGACCACAGGTGCTACCCGAGGTTATCACGAGTGGCTACTCAAGTTTATCATGGATGCTACCCAAGGTAATCAGGGATGGCTACTCACATTGACCACAGGTCTTACCCAAGATAATCACAGGCACTACCCAAGTTCACCACCGTAATTATGGGTGGCTACCCAAATTGACCGCATGTTCTACCTAATATAAGTACTTCTATATAAAATACTAACCTGCTGCTGGGCCCAAACTATTTTATATACCTGTACATATACAGTATGTATATATGTTTTTGTAATATTAACGAATAATTTGTACACATTTATTTATAGAATAAAATTAATACGCTCTTTCTTTTAAAATTGCTTACCGGTACTACATTTTTACAAGATATACAGTATTTCTAAGTTCAGGTATTATAGCACTAACCTAGTAATACATTATTGTAAATAGTTCATGATTTTTTTGACATATCATTTGCCAAGTGAATATCTTGCATATAGTTACATGAATTGTAATTTTTTATATATTCAACTAATCTATGTACATTCTATATGACCTTGATCGCTTCCGACTCATTATGTCACTCATCGTATTGTTACAGTGTTTAGGCATTGCTTTATTTTGATTGTTGGTCATTTTTAACAATTGTGTTTAAAAAATCGTCATATTTAGTAATTTGTGCGGGCCTAATTGAATCATATTAAATTAATCATTCCTAAAATACTGTGAAATATTTATCAGTAAAACTAAAATGTTTGAAAAGTAATTGTGTAAGAACTGTTGTCGAAGTAAAATAATTGCTTCTTTTTGCAATGGGAAAATTGAGCAAGATTATAATATATTATTTTAATTATAATTGATATCATTCATACGGTTCACTTTGGTTTTCATCTCTGTCCGCGAAAATGTTTGTTGTAACAAAATGTTACAACAAACATTTTCTTGAACTGTTTTTCATTTTCAAACACTTTTTGAAACCAAAATGTCCCCGTAGTGTTATTTTCATGTATTGTAGTAATTCACTTAGCATACTTCAGAAGCAAATAAAAAAGTGGCCACATTTCAACTAGTTTTTAATGTATGGAAATTAGTGTGTTTATGTTGTAATTGCTATAAAACTATGATAGTTTATGTGAAATCATTTTTATTTTGTTAAAAATAATTAATACACAGTACAAAATTTTTAAAACGTAAAATAGTCAGGTAGTATTTTTTACCATTACTTTTTAACATGTTTTATTTAGTTTTCATTAAAACGTATCCTTTAATGCTTTAAGCGTATGTTAATAATTGTTGTGGCGTTCATTTAATATTATTTTGTTTTAATCTTCAACCGAACATAAAAAGATATGAAATAGAAATTGTTTTGCAAATTGATGCTTTTCATTAAATATTTAACCACATAAAAACCAATATTTAGAGCACAATCCAACAGCTTTAAGGAATATGTACAAAAACCGTGCTTTGTAACGTAATTTACTTAGTTTTTAGTAAAGTGTATCTTTATGTTTATAAATCAAATTCTTCAATTGTAGAATATAACAGTGGTAAGCATATGTCTAACTATATTAAATTTTAACCATTTTCAGAATAACAAGAATTATGATTTTGGAAAACGTTTCAAGTAGAAATTCAATATTTTAGTAGACCCCCAATTTTATCAGTGAATAATTCGATTCCACTGTAAAAAGTCTACTTTTCTAAACAAATATTACTATTTTTTACAAAAACAAAATGACCGAGTAGTTTGATCGAGTAACATTCGAGTAGTAAAATACTTGATCAAATACTCAAAGTTTCGAGTACTTGCACACCCCTACCATAAAGTCAACAAATATTGAATCAAGATCAATGGAGCCATCATTGAATGAACTCTGCACAACTAGTGACAAACCATTTTTTAAAGAGTCACCCTTATATATACTAGGGGACACCCCTGCATGCTTCACGTGTCAACAACGATTTTCACTGCACTCGATACACCTCACCCTTCAGCCTTGGCATGCGACATTAAATAAGAGTAGATTAACTGTATAACGTAAAATCGCAATATTAAATTTATTTACAATATTTCAATTATATTACATGGAGTAAGTACATTCGAATTACATCAATACATACAGTGGTACCCACTCACCCACCCATACACGTACAGTGGTATTGACCTGCCCGCCCACCCATACACGTACAGTGGTATTAACATGTTAAAAATAAAATACAGCAGCAATACCGGTACTGACTGGAAAATTGACAATTGTTGAAAAGAATTGGCCTTTCTGCTCAACATACATTCAGACAGAGAAGGTCGGGCCGTAGCCAACTGAGGTGGCAGCAGGTGGGAGGGAGGGAGGGGTAATAGTGGTTTACGGTTGAAAATACTACGAAAACTTACTATACAGGAAATGATTCAAGGAACTATATTGTACTCTGTAGAGCGGATTAAACTTCCTTAACCTAAAAAAACTGGACGTAGTTCCAACTTCTCTTGCCAGTGTCGCATGACTTCTATATTTTCTTTCCCTTTAGAGCCCACTTAAAGAAATGTGTGTGATTTACATATCTTAACATTAAACTACTGGCATTGACATTAAATTGATGTTCTAAATACAGATTGAGTACGTGCCTTGAATGCACTGGTATTCTTGAATACTATTGTCTTGAAAACTTGTGTCTATGTCTTGATTGTTATCAGTAACTATTAACACAAACAGACAGACAAAACTATGCATTTGATGTAGATATGTGCCTGTGCTGCTAGGTCTGTGTTTATGATACTTCTGTGGTTATAATACAGTCTGTGATACTGGGTTAATATCACAGACTGTATTAGTACAGTACTGTGATACGACAGTTATATGTTTAATGTGAGTGTATAGTAGCCTTGATTGCATACTCCTATAGATATCCCATCTAATAGGAATATTTGTGCCAGTAATTTTGTTAGTTTGTGTGGCCCGCAACCACAGCCGGTTTAAACTGCATTACATTTACATGGTACTACACTAGCGCTCCACAATGGACCACAAAAATAGCTGATATTTTGAGACTCAAAATTTAACATTGGATGGTAAATCTATTTGTGTATAAAATCAATGATAGTAGTGTACTTCAGTTTGTTTCAATCTGCTCGGACAGCCAGGCGGCGATAAAGGCGATCATGTCACACCGTACCAGCTCTAAGTTGGTATGGGAGCGTCAGGGGATCCTGGAGACTCTTTGCCATCGTAAACACGTGAGACTCATATGGGTCCCTGGGCATGCTGGTATTGATGGAAATGTGAGAGCCGATGCACTGGCTAGGAGAGGGGCAAAGTGCCCTCTGCTGAGGCCGGAGCCGGCTCTTGGTATTCCTTTTCAAAAGGTAAAAAAAAAAAGAATTGACAGGTGGACCTCTGAGGAACACGATGGCAGATGGAGGACCGAGTCCGGGCTCAGGCAGTCTCGTGCACTTATCCAAGGACCGGATCGCAGGTACAGCAGAGATCTGCTGAGCTGTTAACGGGCCAAGGTGAGGGCGGTTACGGGAATGCTGACCGGACATAATCTTCTTCACAGACATATGAAGATAATGGGCCTAATAGAAGACTCCACTTGTAGGCTTTGTGAGGAGGATGAGGAGAGCTCCATACACATCTTTTGTCATTGTGGAGCTCTCTCATCTCTTAGGCATAGGACTCTGGGTGCCGCTTTTCTGGAACCAGAGGATTAGAAGGGCTACACTCGGGGAGATCATGTCCTTCATAAGGGGGACTGGTCTCTTGTGACACTGTCGTCAGGCTCGGGGCGCAAAGGGCCATGGAGTCTAGGCGCGGTGGGCTTGGTGACAGGGCCACAACCCGGTGTATCTAATCTAATCTAGTGTACTTGATTTTTTTATACATACTTTGGAGTTACATTTTGCTTTTATTTTGTAGGCCTAGGTACTAAGTGTAATTTTTATGTTATGAACAACAAACTTCTATTTACATTTTATTAATTATAACAAATTCAGTGTTAATTCTATTATAAATATTTCTATTTTTGCTGTCCTTGATAATTTTGTCTTTTTTCGTAATACGACTACCTCAGAGAAATGAATATTCTGATTATCACGCCTCACGGTACTGAAAATTAAAAAGTACATTGCAAAACATAAAAATCAAAACAAACACTCTAAATCATCAGGTAAACTTTTATACGTATGAACTAAATTCACTTAGAAAAAAAGTTACAGAACCAATAAAACTCACAGTCAAGAATCAGACATCAAATTGTATTAAGAACTGAACCAAACTCGGAAGTAAATCTACATGCCAAACATGTTATTGAAACTGGTAGTATTAAACTTACTTACATTAATTGTACCATTTTTTCTAATTCCTGTTATGATCGCTCTGTGCCAAAAGCCCTCATACTTGCAGGCACAATACAGACCCTCAGTCAAATATGGTAATGGAATTTTATAATTCTGTTCTTCTTGCTTGTAAAAATTTCTGCAAACATTTTGATATATTTTTAACAGTATAAAGTAGTAGTCAGTTATCTCAATAAACAAACACAGTAGACAATTATTTTGAAGGTTAAAAACAATTGTTTCTTTTGTACTTGTTGTCAGAAATATTTGTATGACAATTGTTAGTACTTTTTGGGTTAGTTTTTTATAAATCCATTAACCTATTAACATCATAGTAATTTAGTTCGCACATATATTTTTACATAAATTATTATCTAAATTAAGTTTTTAACTTAATATTTTTACTTTCTGTAAATTTAACATACAAATTTAAATAGAAGTTTAAAATCATATTTACTTTCTAAAATAATAATTTTTTCCTTTTTAAACCCCACAGATGTCTCATTTTTGCTTTTTAAAACCCACAGATTCGTCTTATTTTTGCTTTTTAAAACCCACATATTCGTCTTATTTTTGCTTTTTAAAATCCACATATTCCTCTTATTTTTGCTTTTTAAAACCCACATATTCGTCTTATTTTTGCTTTTTAAAACCCACATATTCGTCTTATTTTTGCTTTTTAAAACCCACAGATTCGTCTTATTTTTGCTTTTTAAAATCCACATATTCGTCTTATTTTTCAAATATTAAGCTCCTTATTTTATATTGCTTGAATTTAAAAAAGAAAACAGTTATACATGAAGAGAATATCAGTCTTGTTAGTTACTGAATTCTCAAACTACCTTAGTTGTTTTATAATTTTGTCTCTAATTTGGCTTGAAATGTTTTATATTTTTTATTCATGGTTTCCTTACCTTATTCATTAGTAATTTGATAAATAGTCATATCACCAATGAGGGGTTAGGGAATAATAAATAATATGGGTTAGGGAAAGCAGCACACTTGGTAAACTGGTAGATTGTGGATAGAAACACATTCACATCACAAAGAATTGGTTAATGAAATATTTCGGGGCCACTGAGTATTGGTATGGTTAAATAGTGACTGAAGAAGGGGCCAGTGGCCCCGAAATATTTCATTAACCAATTCTTTGTGAAGTGAATGTATCTCTATCCACAGTGAACCAGTTTACCAGGTTTGCTGCTTTTCTTTCCTTTCATTGCTAACGAATATATTACAAATATTACAGATACATAGAGACAGAGGTAGATATTTGGACACGATCGAGGAATACCACATTTTCAAGGCCGAAAAACAACAACTCCAGTTTATTCTAAATGAAAAATCATCCTTTGAATCGAACCTTCTCTATGAAACAGCCTCATACATCGAAGGAATAATAATAAAACGTAAGGATCCTAATAAGAACTTTGAGAAAGAGAGAGAGAGAGAGAGCAAGATTGTGCAAGGTCACGGTGTCAGTTTAAGCTCGCAACTTGCATC